>BSBK01010417.1:287500-413522 GCA_027943335.1 Chamaecyparis obtusa
TCAAATTCTCACTAAAATAAGCAATGAGTTTACCTTCTTGGCTCAAAATAGCTCCAATGGCATTGCCACTAGTATCACAGTCTACTTGAAATACCTTATTAAAATATAGAACTGCCAAAACAAGCTACTTTGTAACATTAATCTTCAACAAATCAAAACTTTTTTCTACTCATGCAATCCACTTAAACTCTTTTCTATCCCCTCTCATAGTTTCAATTAAGGGTCCATAGATGCTATTGAAATTTTTGATAAAATTTCTATAAAGCTAGCCAAACCATGAAAAGATCTTACCTTAGTAGCACTCCTTGGAGTAGGCCATTCAAGGATAGCCTTCACTTTCTTTAGGTCCATTTAAGACCATTTGCTAAGACAACAAATTCTAGGTACACTAACTCCTTCACAAAATTGCACTTCTTCAAGTTAATCGACAACTTTTCTTTCCTCAACTTCTCAAAGACCCTATGAATATGCATTATATGCTCTTCCAATGTCTTACTGAAGATCAAAATATCAAGTAAAAAATGAAAAACTTACTCAAAAATTCTTGAATACCTCATTCATGAGCCACATGAATGTGTTAGGTGTACTGGTTAGCCAAAAGGCATGACTAACCACTCATACAAGCCCTCTTTTGTCTTGAAGGTTGTCTTCCATTCATCTCCTTCTCTAATATGGGTTTGGTGGTATCCACTCTTCAGATCTATCTTTGTGAAGTACTCAACTCCACTCAAACAAACCATAATGCCATCCATCATTGGCAAGGGAAACCTATACTTTATAGTAATCTTAATGCTAGTCCGAGAGTCTGTACACATCCTTCATTCACCATTTTTCTTTGGTGCTAGTACTTTTGGTACAACATATGGGCTCAAACTCTCTCTAATCAACCCCTTATGCAAAATATCTTGCACTTTTTTTGTTCAATTCTTTACTTTCTACTAGAGTCATCCTATGGGCTTCCCTATTTGGAAAATTAGCTCCAAGAATCAAGTCCATTTGATAACTAATCTTTCTTGTTGGTGGCAATCCATCAAGTACATTATCAGCTATAATATCTTGAAACTCATCCAAAAAATTTGTAACTTCCATATGTACATCCTCTACTTCATCTTTATCAACTCTTGGAATTGAACAAAAACATGTATGTTCATGCTTCATGCCTTCTAATAACTCCCTTCCATAAACTAAAGATATTCTTGCATTACTACATATCTTTTCCTCGGTTTCCTTAAATGGCATTAGCTTGTGTCAATCTCCATCCTTTATCAAAGAATAGATATTTGCATACCCATCATGTACTCCACGATGATCAAATTTCCATGGTCCCCCTAACAATAGATGTAAAATATCCAAAGGCATAATATCATATAATATCTCATCACAATGGTTTCCAATTTTAAACTTCACCAAACATTGTTCATTGACCAAAGCCTTGTGATCCTTCTGTAACCAAGCAATCTGGTAGAGATCTAGATGCTTTATTCTCTCTAACGTCAATTTATCAGCATTTCCTTTGAAACAAGGTTATCATTACTATCACTATCAACAATCACATTGCATACTTTACCATTTCACTTACACCTTGTGTGAAAAAAATTCTTCCTTTTCTCAGGTTCCTTCTCATCATTTAGCAAGGCTCTTTTCGTGACAATGACCTCTCCTCTTTCAACATATTTAGAATTTGATGACTTCACATCTTAATTTACATGTGGAACTCTTGCATTTCCATCTACTCTTCTATTTGTTCTCCCTTGACGCTAAGGAAACTTGTAAGCTCTATGTCCTTCTTCTCCACAATGGAAACACGTCTAACAAAATCCTTCCCTTCCTGGTCCTTTCCCTCTTCCTCTTCCTCTATGATCTCTATTATTTTGATCATGAGGATGATCGAAATTATTTCCCCTCTAATTATGGCTGCTACTAGAGTCATCATTCTTCTTCTTATCTTCATTTTGACGTTTGTAAGACTGTCCACTAGGATTTCCACCATGATCACTTCCACTTTTCTTTCGCTTAAACTTCTTGTTCAATTTTTATTCTACCTTTAAAGAAAATTGATTTGCATCTTCAATGATAGACATTCTTACTATTATCAAATCTTCTTAAATACTAATTGGCCTCAATCCATTTATGCAATGGGTAACCTTCTCCTTGTTAGCTTTAGAATGACCTATTCTATCAAGGACTCGATAGAACTCTTCTATATACTCTTGGACAAATTTTATTGCTTTCTTTAACCCTTGCATTTTCTTTAACAAATCAAGCTCATAGTCAACATGAATGAACTATGTCTTCAGTTTGTCCACCATCTGATTCCTCTTGGTTATCACCTCCTTCCCTCTTCTATTTCTCTCTAGATGACCCTCTTTCCACAAAATTTTTGCATGACCTTTTAGCTTGGCCTTTGCTAATCTGACCCTCTCAGGATCTTCTATTTCTTCAAACTCAAAGTACTCATCCATATCATTGATCCAATCAATCAAATCTTCTGGATTAAATTTTTTAGAAAATATGGAAACTTCAATCTTTGGTCTCTTTCCGATCTTGGAAATGGCCCTTAAAAACCTAGCTTCATCAAGATCCCTTGTTGTTTCTTGTTCTTCAAATTGTCCTTCTTCTTTAGATTCATCCTCACTTGCATCTCTTTCTATAATATTGGTTCCTATACACAACTCCTTTTGTAGTGCTTGCACTTGTCTCTAAAGGGATCTGAAACCCTCTTATGTCATACCCATAACTCTTCAACCATGATTCCTTTATGGAGGGATTTTATATACTTATCTCTCAGACCCACAACCACAATCCTGGTGCAAACCGCCTCACGTTCAGTGATCTATCTACACACTCAGGAATGTTTTCTTTGATACCACTTGATGAAGGGTACTCCCCTTATTTAACCAAACACACAAAACACAATAAGGGAAATAAAAATAGATTTGCACGAACAAATTAATGGAAAGAACATAAAGACTTTCTTTCTATTATCTTCAATGAAATGTCATTACAATATTCAGAAAAATAATATGTTATAGCCACATGGGCATTTTCATTACAATAATCTACAAGATAGAGCCACAATCTACAGTTCTGGATCTAAACCCTAAAATCCCCCTTTAGCCCTATTTAAGTAGCACAATTAGTTGCCTTAGAATATTCTAGAAGGTGAAATTTTCCCATTTTGGCACCTAGTGGTTCAATTTCCCACCTTAAGAGATTTTCTCTCTTTCTTTTGTATTAAAACTAGAGTCGCGATGGCCCAACTTCTGAAAACCATAACTTGTGAACCGTTGAGTCGATTAGCTATTATAACCCCATTTTAGAAATACCATGAAGCACTCTACACCATAGACTTGCAAAACACTAGTTGATCAAAGTTTGACCAATTTTTAGAGCCTCTAAAGCCTTCCAAATCGGGTTCAAAAATTTTGTACCACCCCACCAAAACAAAAAAATGTAATAACTTCAAAACCAGACTTGATCTTGCCATGAAACTTTACCAACATGCTTATATATCCAAAATGAACCTCTAGGGAAGCAATTGGAACAATCTGTGCTCAAATGCACAACTTACTAAAAATAGTAAACTTGCCAAAAAAAATAGTAACCCTATCCAAAGATAGCCCTTATTGAAAACTAGACAAAAATTTTGGGTGATGCAAGATTTTTCTTACACCTTGGATTCTCCTGCATCAGAACAAGTAAAAAATATAATAATGATAGAGTTTCAGAGTACAAATGAAGGAAAGAGATATCCTACCAAATAAATGATGCAAAAACAAGAAATAATCCACATAGGAAGAGAGGGATAGAGTGAGGAAAAGAGAGGGATGACATGATGAAAATTAAGGAGATGAGCCAACTATAGAAAGGAGGGTGGCAAAAGAGAAAAACTAACTAAAGGGAAGAACCTAGTATGAATGAGATGCCTCATAAGATAATTAATGGAGTCGAATAAAAAGAGGGGAGGAGGGGGGGCAAAAGAGGAGCACAAGAGTCAGGAAAAACGTGACAAGGTGGAATAAAGAAGAAAACTAAATAACAAGATTGAATAGGGGGAGAGTGACTAGGCTAGATGGTTGTGGTGATATCTAATGTTGGAAAGTAAAGGGCACTATGAAGAGCTAAGAGCCTATCCATCATCAAGGTATAGGTTTTAGGGGTGGTTATTGATTCCAATGGCTTCTTTGAGCTTTCTCTTGAATAATTTTTCCTTTTTGAACAAGGTTTGAGTGTTTTCAAGACATACATGGTGCTTTATAGAGGAGGAATGTTCAACTAAGGCTGAATTTGAGACTCACTCATGTCTAATGTTTGTATTATGCTCTTTGATCCTAGTATTGAATGAGGAATTCGTTTCACCAATGTAAGGAGTTCCACAAGGGTATACCACCTTATACAATCTCAAGTCTAGAGGGATGTCTCTTGAGTCTTTGAGAGGTGGGATATAATTCCTTAAAGTGGACACCAACTTGAAAGCACAATGAACCTCCTTTCTTAAAGGATCTTAGGGATTTTTTGAGAGATGTCTTCTATAGGAGAGGAAGGTGAAGATGATGAGGTTGTTAGGCTAAATAAGGATTGGATAAGATGCAAGCCTAGTCTTGGTTAAGGGCCCTTGCAATTTTACTCTTTTGTTATACCCATTTAACTTGAGAACTATATGAAGGTGGGTTGACTCTTGCTCAAGGTTTTCTTCATCACATATTTGAAAGGCTCTAGTGGCTAATTTTTTGAGGATGCTTGCCTTTTTGGTAATGTGGTGATGGGAGGAAGAGTGTAGGTAGAATTCAGTGTGAGTCTCTTTGTGAAAGACTTGATGGGAAAGGGATCCATCCAGTCTTTTAAGAGAAATTATAGGAGAGGTGAGGGAGCCCATAGTAACTCCATCAACTTATTCATAGATCAACCCTTCAAAAGGGAATAAATTCTCTCTTAAGCACAACTCTACCAAGGACAAAATTTCATTACTGAACTTGCTCACATTAATCTCAATAAAATATAGAATGGGCCTTGGTGAATAAAGAGACTACATTGAATCTCACTAATAAGTCATTATTATCCAATTTAGCATCCTAAATAAAGTCAATGAAATGGATCAAGTCCTTGATGAAGGCATCGAATTTTCCCAAAATTGTTGAGATGAGATTGCTTAGGAAAGAACTAAGTAATAGGTAAGGGAACCTCTAGAGTCCATAATGAGTCAAAGTGGAGCCCCAACCTTTTAAATCTTTAGAACTCCATAAATGCAGGGATTGGATTTCATGGAGGGGAGGAGATGTTGGCATTAAGCAGAATTGCCACTAGTGACAACACTTATTTGCATTCTGGATATAAACCGAGCAGACAGTGCAAACCGAGCAGACAATGCAAACCGACCAGACAGTGCAAACCGAGCAGACAGTGCAAACCGAGCAGACAGTGCAAACCGAGCAGACAATGCAAACCGAGCAGACAGTGCAAACCGAGCAAGTTAGTACAAACCGATCAGGACAATGTAAACCGAGTAACATCTTGTCTACCGAGTCACCAGTACTTATCGAGTTCAATACCTACCGAGTGATCAGTATGAACCGTGCCTTCACTTCTACCGAGTGCATGACGATGCCGAGTAATGCAGTGGACGCCGAGTATCAGAAAGTCACCGAGTCAGTTTGAAGGAACCGAGTAACCATATTTGGGCCGACTTAGTAGCACTTATGTTTATTTGTCAAGCCGACTGTGTAATTGTAATTGTAATTGTAATTAATTGTTTAAGACCTGTATATAAGCAATGTTGTAAAAAGATGAAATGTATCAAGGAGAATATATGTGAAAGAAAAAGAAAGGTAGAAATAAGCGAATTGCAGAAGGCTTCAGAAGTATAAGGTACAGCAAAGACAAATTCATCACAGAAGGCGATCAGTACATCAGAGAATCTCAATCAGCAATCCAGTTGCAAAGCAGAGATCTACTGTTTCATTCTAACAGGTGAATCAGTACTAAATCCTTTAACCGGGTAGACTTAACAGTCTTTGTATAAATCTCTTTACCGAGTGCATACTTCACTGTATGTTTGTAAATCATTTAACAGGGTGGATTTAGCAATCCTTATTGCTCCTAACAGGGCAGATCATCAGAAGTGATCAAATTGTAAGCCTTAACCGGCCAACTTTATTCTGCAGTATTAAAGCTTTGTGGGTTTCATCCCCACCCCAGTTTTACTTTCTTTTGGAAGGTTTCTGGGTAACCAAATCTATGTGTCATTATTGTGAATGCTTTCAAGTTTCATGCTTTCTGTATGCAAAGGTTAAAAAGTAAAATACATGTTAAAATTAGAAGAAAAATTGAAGTTACTGATTCACCCCTCCCCTCTCAGTAACTTGGTTAATTCCTGAATATTTCCAACAATTGGTATCAGAGCTGCATTGGTTCTCAAGACAAAGCTTAACTAGCTTGAGCAAAGATCCAGGACAATGGAGGTATTCAAACTGAACAAGGTGATTGAAAATGAAAAGCTAGATCTGGAAATGGCCATAGCTAAACTCAAAGAAGCAAAAGAACATCTTTCCCAATCCCTAAGGAGAAGGAAGGAACTTGCAAATCAGATGAATGATCAGAATTACATTGAAGAAAAGATTGAAGATCTTCTTCCCTCAAATAACTCAGATGAAGCAAACAATGCTATCAAAGAACTCCTAGAAAAGAATGGGTCTCTGCAGGAAGAAGTGAGAAAATTGAAAAGAGAACAAGAACTACACTCTACAAGATTCTGTGAGATCTTGGAACAAAGAAACAAGTTGAAAGATGAATTAGATGGAAGAAACATTGAAGTCCAAAACAAAACCCTTCAGCTAGAAAATCTAATTGATCAGATCTCTCATACAAATGAAGAAATTCTAAATCTAAGTTCAGAAATAGAAAACACAAGAGAAGAACTAAGATCTGAAAAGGAAACCAATCTAAGATTGATGGATGACCAAAACGCTGAAAAACAAATCAATGAAGGAATGCTGAAAAGTCAAGAAGACTTGAATCAGCTGTATGAACGAAATCTTCATAGGCAAAAAGGAAAAGCAGGACTTGGATACAAAGAAGAAGGCGAATCCTCTAAGCAAGGTACTCAAAGAAATCAAAAACCTACTTGTAATCATTGTGGTAAAATAGGACATACTTCAAATAAATGTTGGAACAATGAAAAAATAGAATTCAATGGAAAATGTTATAGCTGCAATCAACCTGGTCATAAAGCAAATGAATGCAGGGAAAAACCTAGATTCAGAGGTAATTGTCACAAGTGCAACAAACAAGGTCACAAGGCATCCGAGTGCAGATCCAAGACATTTAATCCAGCAGAACAAATTGTGAAAGCAATGTTTGGATGGGACTACAACACCTGGTGTAGATGTCATTACTGTGGAGAATATGGACACATTGGCATGAATTGCATAAAACATCATCTAAGGAAAAGAGATACTACCATAAGATGTTTCAAATGCACTAAACTCGGTCACATAGCCAGAAACTGCATGAATGCTAGTGAAATTGAAGAAGGAAAGAAGAATGAAGCAACTAAGGTCAGGAAACAGATGAGACAAAAATGGATTCCTAAAGCTACCGAGCAATCCAGTCCAAGTAATGGAATGGATGGCTCTACCGACTTAAACTAAATTTCCAAGGAAGCACTGGAACTATATTCTCATAGATCAATCTCAAGCAGTTCCAGAACCGAAATTAAAAGAAAAGTCTAAATCAGCATGCAAGATGCAGTGAGATCACAGCAAGGTCGGTATAGTCTTCACCCAGCAAGGTCGGTATAGTCTTCACCGAGCAAGGTCGGTACCTGTCCTTACCGAGCGAGGTCGGAGCATTATGAATTCTCGAGTTCACCGAGCTGCGAAGTCTTTTCCGAGCAATTAATTCTTAGTGGGTGACAGTCTGTCAGAATTCCTACCCTAATTTGAAATGAGCATTAATGACAGAATTGTAAACAAAAAGCAAGTAATCGAACTCATTCTTCACCGCGAATCTTTAGCACTTTAAGAGCAGAAAACTTCAAGGGCAACCCGGCGATTTAATACTTTTGCGAAAGGATTTTTCTGTGAGCTACCATGGCATCATCCAGCACTTCAGCAAAGAAAGGATCAGATATGTTAGTCCAAGGGGAGTGGAAAGCACCAGATTTTAAGATCGTGCCCGCAATTGCAGCAGCCCTAGATCCGAACGGAGCTCAATCTCAGATTCCTCCTAAGGTACTGCTTATCAATGATATCCGTAATCATTTTAACTGTTCAATTCAAGAAATGGGAAACCTAGAACTAGACATTGTGCGTGAGGAACTATGTGTGGATGGTATTTTGAAACCCGAGCACAAACATCTAGAAGATAAGGGTTTAGTTCACATTGCACATCTTCCTCGAAACTTTCGAGAGAAATGGGTTAGGTACATTCTCAGCCGAGTACACGATGGCAAGATTTGGCTTGAGCAACCTATTGAGATCACAAAGAAAATGATTCAACAAATCACCGGTCTTCCCATGTTGAACAAAGCTAAAACTACCAAAACCCTAGGTCGGACGGAACTAGAGAAGAAAACCCTAGCCGAGTGGGATGGTAGAGGCATGAAAGTTAGCAGCATTACCAACGCCGAACTGAAGTTTGGTACACATATCATTGCCCACAAGATTTACAGTTCTAGTCGACAGAACAGTGTCTCCTGTGAAGCTGTTGACCTAGCATACAAAGTGGTCAAAAACAACTTAACATTTGACCTAGCAGACTTATTGTTGAAACAGTTCAACAAGAACATGGAAAGCATCAAAACTTCCAAAAACAATCCATGTAAGTTTGGATCCTTCTTAGTCTGTTTATTCTTCTATGTTCAGAAATTCTTCCCTTCAAGAAAAGCTCAAACTCTTTAGAGATGGATCAGGATCTGGAGTAAGTAACATAAAATCCTTGAAATATGAAACCAGATCGGAAGCAGAACAGAAGGAAATAGAAGATGCTGTTGTTGAGAAGATGGGATAGTGGAAATACTCTCCTGAAGAAATTACCCCACAGATTCCAGCAGTTCTATTGAATCCAATAAGAATGAGATGGAGCAATGCAAGGCAAACTGTGATAGACATATTTGATCAAAACCTGAGACAGTTGATGCCGAGCTTGAATAATGATGAAGTAAAGAAGGCACTAAAAGAAAATGAAAATAAGATGACATTGAAGTTCAATACTTGTTTGATTTTGATCAACAATATTGAATCGGTTGTGAAGGCTGCAAAAGCCACATGGAAGAACATATACCACCTTCACCAACCGAGCATTGAAACTGTAATAATAAAAGATATTGAAGATGACAACGATGAACAAGAAGAAGACACCGAGGTAGATGATACTGTAAGGATAGCAGCAGAAGTCATTGCATCCCTTCCTACCTCTCCAGTGAAAATCTCTACATCCAGTCCAGAGACACCTTCAAGCATGGTTGTGACAACTTCCACATTTGTCCAATCATCCCTAGCAACATCAGAGGCAACTACCATTTCTTCTACCGAGCTGCAGTCTCCTGTACCAGTAAGTTTTCCAGCTTTTGAATCTTCAAGTGTAAATATTTTAAGTTCTCCAGTAGAAAGTATACCAGTGTCAATAGCCAGCCCTACTTTATCTACTGTCACTACTACAAGAGCATTAAGTACAGATAAGCCTAAGGCTCTACCGAGTATAAAATTTTTGGGTAAAAATATAGTTGAGGATATAGACCTAGATGAAGAGATAGAGATTCCTACATTAGATTTTGCAAATCTCTCAGCAGACCAGATGCAGAATATAGGTGAGATCCTCCAAAGGAAAGCAAAACAAAAGAAGCTTAAAGAGGAGAGAGACAAGGAGTATCAAATCATCAAGGATGCTAAGGACATTTTGTCTGATGCATTAGGCATTAAAGTAGACTTCTCTCAGCATGTTTTGTTACAATTAGCAGAAGCAGTTGAGAAATACAATGAGGACTCATCCGGGACAGAAAAGTTAGTTGAAAGAGCCGAGAAGAGATTCAACAATAAAGTGCTTGAGCACATTGCTCAGCACATAGCTATTAACCAAGTGGAATTGTCTTTAGTTTTGTCTAACATAGAGTCTATTTATTCGAATGCTACCTCTCTTTTGGCCAGACTATGCAATTTTGCCGAGTTCACAAAGGATGTTAAAGATAAAATGAATAAAATGGATGAGGATATGAAGATTAGCATACAGAAGCTGCAACTTGAACCAAGTTCAAGCTCTGCTCATCACATGAAAATTTCACACCTATCTATTATGCAGTCTGATCTACTGAAAGAAGACTCAAGGATCCGGTCCACACTGCTAGACATCCAACACATGATCCTTCCCATCATGAATACAATGTATAAGCACATTGAACATTCCAGAACATTGATTCATGACAATCAGTTCTCTATAGCAGATCACATGATTGAACTCTCTGCAGAAGTCCAAATTGCTATACAAACATGTAAAATCCTGCAAGAAAGTTGGGACAGAACCCTGGCACTAATAATGAAGGTACATTCTGATTTCTTATCAAATTTTGGATTCTCTCTGTAAATAACTTGTATATGCACCTTTGGCATTATCGTCAAAAAGGGGGAGATATGTATAGAAGGAGAGATATGTATACAGTTATAGATTTGTATTAGGAACAGTTAGCACATTGAAAGGGGGAGACAATGTATAAAGCCCTATAACAAAGACAAAATTTTGAAAAATCAAAATAAAACTCAGTATGATTCGGTGTATATAAATTTTGGCCAATAAGTGTTTTTGTCACTAATGCCAAAGGGGGAGATTGTTGGCATTAAGCAGAATTGCCACTAGTGACAACACTTATTTGCATTCTGGATATAAACCGAGCAGACAGTGCAAACCGAGCAGACAGTGCAAACCGAGCAAGTTAGTACAAACCGATCAGGACAATGTAAACCGAGTAACATCTTGTCTACCGAGTCACCAGTACTTACCGAGTTCAATACCTACCGAGTGATCAGTATGAACCGTGCCTTCACTTCTATCGAGTGCATGACGATGCCGAGTAATGCAGTGGACGCCGAGTATCAGAAAGTCACCGAGTCAGTTTGAAGGAACCGAGTAACCATATTTGGGCCGACTTAGTAGCACTTATGTTTATTTGTCAAGCCGACTGTGTAATTGTAATTGTAATTAATTGTTTAAGACCTGTATATAAGCAATGTTGTAAAAAGATGAAATGTATCAAGGAGAATATATGTGAAAGAAAAAGAAAGGCAGAAATAAGCGAATTGCAGAAGGCTTCAGAAGTATAAGGTACAGCAAAGACAAATTCATCACAGAAGGTGATCAGTACATCAGAGAATCTCAATCAGCAATCCAGTTGCAAAGCAGAGATCTACTGTTTCATTCTAACAGGTGAATCAATACTAAATCCTTTAACCGGGTAGACTTAACAGTCTTTGTATAAATCTCTTTACCGAGTGCATACTTCACTGTATGTTTGTAAATCCTTTAACAGGGTGGATTTAGCAATCCTTATTGCTCCTAACAGGGCAGATCATCAGAAGTGATCAAATTGTAAGCCTTAACCGGCCAACTTTATTCTGCAGTATTAAAGATTTGTGGGTTTCATCCCCACCCCAGTTTTACTTTCTTTTGGAAGGTTTCTGGGTAACCAAATCTATGTGTCATTATTGTGAATGCTTTCAAGTTTCATGCTTTCTGTATGCAAAGGTTAAAAAGTAAAATACATGTTAAAATTAGAAGAAAAATTGAAGTTACTGATTCACCCCTCCCCTCTCAGTAACTTGGTTAATTCCTGAATATTTCCAACAGGAGATTCTTTTGTGTTAGCATCAAAGGAAGAGGTTGGAACTAGATTTTTAGTTGTTTGTTTTCATTGATGTCAAACATTGTGTTCTAGAGGTATTTGTGGTTGCTCAAACACTATGGTCTAGAAGTCTTCTATTCTTGGAGAACTATGTTTGTGTGATGAACCTATAAAATAATGGAAGACATTATGTATTTAGAGCAACATTATAGTGGAAGACAACAATATGTATTCAGAACAATGCTATAGTGCAGTGAAAGACAAGTATGAATTAAAGACACTGAAAGACATATATGTATCATGTGATCATGTGAAGGTGATGTTTAGTAGTGCTTCAGTGTTATACTCTTATGTTTGGAATTATTTCTAGTCTGAATGTTTGTGGTTCAATGAACAAAGAAATATAGTTTAACAATTGCAGTCAATAGTGTGTCATTTGTGCTTTTCAAAAGGTTTCTACTCCATAAATTACAGTTGAAGGTGTGATAATACTTATGTTGATGGATTTAGGTTTTGGTCTTGGTTGTGATGTTCTCTGTTGATCCAAAAATTGTTCTTGGTGATCCATAAATTATGTCATCTAGTGTTGCATTTATGTTCAGTTGTTTTCCTTCAAAAATGTGTTATGATGACTTTTGAGATGGATTGGTGGCATGTGCAAGTGTTTCTAATGTGGCATGTGGAGGTTCAAATATAGTTGACAAGTTAGGTGATTCATTAGCTAGTGCATCTCTACATGTTTGACATAGTGAAGTTGTTCCAATTATTGTGGAATTAGCATTGGGCTATGTGTAGCATGTTCGTGGTCCCTGTCTCTCCTCGAGTGGAACATGCTTCTTGATTTAGGTATGGGTTATGCATTTAATTATTATTTCTTATCTGGATGGGTTTTTGTTATATGTGACCTATGCATTTAATGTTTATCTCTTATCTAATTAGGTCCAATCTATTTTTTTGGTCTAGATGCTTCTAGCATGGGACCTTATTGCATTTTGTTGTTGGCTTGGCCGACTTGTAACTTAAATTGTAATATCCCTTTAACATGGTTGACCTTTTTGTAATCTCCAAAGATCTATCTTATATATAAGTATAGATTATGTTTTGGAAAAAATAAAAAAGTGGACCAAGTGAATGGTGTGCAAACTAGTGAAGATCTACAATCGGCAAAGAAGAGTTCAGTGATAGTGGCAGAGAAGAAAAGGCAATAATAATGTGATGTTAAGGTTGACAATATTGTGTAGGTGAGCTACATTTTCAAGATAATCTCTCTTTATCCTTGTAAAGAGTTGTATATACCTTTTCCTTGGGACAGTAAGTCTTGAGTGCACAAGTTTATTTTTGTATCTTACTACTTTGGCAATGGGCCTTTGTTTTCAAGTCTGGAGCGTGAGCTCCTATTTGTATTCATTGTTGTGTTGGCAATGAACCTCTAGTTGCAAGTTTGGAGCAATGAGATCCTACCATCTTTTGTAATCAAACTTCATACTTTAGTGAATTATTCTTCGTGGGAAAGTGCTCACCATGGTTTTTCCCAATTTGGTTTTTTTTATGTATAAAATCTGAGTGTTCATGTCTTTTTGTTTATGTTCATTATTTTTTTATTGTTTCATATGGTGACTATTGAAGTTAGTCAATGTGATTTTGGTTTATGTTGATTCATGCCTCCTTCCCCCTTCTTAGCATTCAGAGTGTGTTCAACAATTGGTATCAAAGCATTGTTCCTCTTGAAGAAGCTTAACTAATTGAGGCAAATCTAGGATGACACAAAACTTACACTTCCACTAATTTTCCCTATTGGAAGGACAAGACCGAGGCATGTCTGGAAATATAATAGAATGACATTTGGGAGACTATACAAACTGGTTGCTATCCTCCTTTTGAAAGACCTTTGACTATTGAAGAAGAAAGACAAAATGAAACTAATGTGAAAGAAAGAGGAATTATTTTTAGTATTCCATGTGAAATGATGTTAAAGGTTTGAAAGGGGTTGAAGAGATCTAGGATAAGTTGGTCTTGGTATATGAATAATATTTAAAGATAAAACAAGTGAGACAGATGAATCTCAACCACAAGTATGAGGTTCTAAGAAAGGAAAAAGAAGAAAGTGTTAAAAGCTACATTTACAAAGTTACTGATGTTGCTGATGGAATCAAAGCTTCCAGTGGACATCTAGAAGATACATATGTCATACTCAAGATCTTATTAACCCTACCAAAGGAGTTCATACCAATTACATATTCAATAAGGGAAAGAAATGATATAAGTCAATATTTAATTGATTAAGTCATTGGTTCACTTTTTGCATTTGAGATTTTAGAATTGAAAGAGAAAAGAGGGAGATTACATTCAAAGTTGTTGAAGATGTTGAGCCTGAGTCATGAAAGATGTTAGATGAAGCTAAAGCATATCTTTAAAAAAGATTCAAGTGAGGCACCAGTAGATACATATGTAATTTGCCTCTTAAGTTATTTAATTGTGGAAGGATAGAACATTTTGCTAAGGATCGCAACTACAAGGAATATCTTAGTGAATCAGAACATGATGATAAAAAAGACCATCAAAAGAAAGGTGAATTCAGAAAGAAATTTAAATTCAAAGGCAAGGGTAAAAAGAGATTATGTTCTATGGAGGAATACTTTTATGAATATGAGGATACTAATGAAATAATCAAGGAGTCTCTATTTTTAGTTATTTATCAAAAGAAAGAGGAGATTTCATTGCACACTAAAGTTGTTGTAGGAGCATGGATCATAGATTTTGGATGTTCAAATCATATGAAAAGAGATAAGAGAAATTTTTTCAAGTTTGAAGAATATGATGTTAGAGCAATCAGATTTGAAGGAGAAGGAAGTGCAAAAATCAAAGGCATTATAACCGTTTCAATTGATGGTAAGCATAGAACTGATGATGTTTACTACGTTGAAGGTTTGAAACATAATTTGTTAAGTGTTAGGTCAAACATGTAAGAAAGGTTATGAATTTATTTTCAAAAGTGATGGTTGTGATATTAGAAAGAAATAGATTGGTAAAAGGGTTTCTAAAGGTTTTAGTGTTGCCGAGAATATCTATTATATTGAAGACAAATGTGAGAATCTATATTTTTTAACTTAATGCAATGAAATATGGGGAGATGAAGTTGAAATGGATCTCAACCAAGACAAAGTGGATTCCTCTTTGATAAAGCATGGTGATGAAAGAAAGGTTGAAACACATCATCTGATGGAAGATAAATGGATTATGTTAGTGTTAGGATTGAAGAGCATTGAGGGGGGGGGGGGGGGGGGGGGTGAATCAATGTTCTAAATTTTTTAACCTTGTTAAGATGATTGCACAACCATAAACAAAATATAATTGAAAGTTAAAAATAGAGGCATAAAAAAATATCTACAATATTATGACACCATGATTTTTTCTTGGAAACCTTGTTAGGGGAAAAACCATGGTGGGGATGGAACCCACAAGTAATTACTTCAGCAGAAATAAAAACCTGGTTAAGGGAAATAGTACATAGGAGGAATACAATTGAATTCAAGAACATTCCTTAGATTAAAACATATAGCGGCTCACTACTATACGAAACGATTTGACTACAATCCAAAATAGTGAACTGAGAAATATAATCAATTATGTCAGTACAAATCCATGTAGGTACAATATATAATCATCAACCTAAACTCTATATTCAGGTTCTTCACACATACAACATGTCAACATACCATCTCTATACTTCTCTCTATATCCCTTCATAATTGCAACACCAAATTACCACAAAAATGATCTTATATACCCAATTACAAAAATAATTACTTAATTGGTCATCCTTAAGAACATAAAGTGTAACATGTGAAGTGTTGACCCAAATCCATTCACAAATATTCATGCTAACTTCGAACAATATCATGAATATCTTCTACCCTATGGGATTTACCAAATCAAACTAGTAAACCAATCATGTCATTGATATGTTAGGATCCCTGATCAATCCAACGACTGAGTGTCACTGATCTACACAATTCATTGTATACCTGATACTTAGAATAACTCAAATGAATGATAATATAAATAGGTGTTATCATAAACTAACATAGAATATACTTTGTAGAATCTTCTTCTATAATTGCAACTCAAAATTCATCTATACCGATCCATTTACCAAACCCTATACAATGTCCTTTTTCTGTCATACTTAGCCAAATTATCAATTTGACCTTCGGTAATCACAAAATCTGACAAGTGACCATAAGAAACATGTATGTATTTGTCATTAATAACAACATAAAGACCATCCACAACAGTGTCTCTTACCAACAATCTCCCTCTTTGGAATTGATGGCAACACTTAATGAAAAATAACTAAGTGTGCAAAAAAAAATGGAAAACTCTAAAAGAGGTCTCTCCCTAACCAAAATTTTGTGCTCCCTTTGAGCCAAATATCTCATTTTTCACTCCTTATCTCTCCCCCTTTGACATCAATGGAAAGGCTGGGGTCCTCCTCAAAAGTTGACTACCAAAATCCTATATAACTCACCGCTATATACAAGTGTGCAAAATATACTTACAAGAGTTTGAATACATTTGAGAAATTATTTCTTAGAGGGACAAAATATGTATCCCAGCTCTTCTTTATGCTCTCCACAATCTCAATTTGACCACAAAATGCATAGGATGACTTTTCTACTTCAATAGAATCAAGAGCATCAAGAAATTCATGGGTTGCAACTGCTTCCTTCAAATCTCTCAACAAAATATCAAGCTTGGGGATAATTAAAATCATCAATTCATTGGTCCTTCCCTTTACTCTATCTCTCTTAATGATTTTTATTTTTATTTTTATCATTTAGTAATGTCACTTGAGTTGCATTGATTGAGGCTAATGGACTTCAACATATCAAATGCTTGTGATATTTATGATAGCTTCACTTCACTGTCTTTTAGGATTTTATCAACTTTAGAAACACACTTAGGACATTCAATACAAGCGTTATAGATTTTACCTCCTGATAAAATATCCTTCAATTGCTGAATAACAACTCCTAGTGAGATTTTATCCTTAGGAATCATTATGTTCAACTGATTAAATCTTCTTGCATTGAATTCATTCTGAACTTTCACCATTGCAACCTTCTCTAAAGATTCAAAATGAGTATTAACTATATCTAACAAACTGACGTAGTCAAGGATGGTGGATCCAATTAAGGACAGTCCAAACCTTGAAGCTTCAAAACAACACAACAGAATACTCAACAACACAACAACAAAATAATTGTTTAACTCTGATTTTCATTAACATGCCCAACTGTAAGGCCTTCCATGTTAGGGCCAATTACAATTAGAAACAATTCTGCAAGATCACAGGATCCAATACAACACTAGCTAGTTCAATTTTGAAACTATTAGCAACTGATGGAAACCCTAAGGTAGATCTAAACTTGAGCTTGCAAACCTCCAAGAAACCTCCTTATCTCCAAGTGTGCAAACCACTAGCTCTGCAACTACAAACTATTAGATAACAATATGATCTGCAAGATCATGCAAGATCTTTTCCACAACTTCACCAACTTTAGCTTTCAAGCTTCTCATTTGATATCCTAGATCTGCTAAGTGTGAACTCTTACTCTCACTGGTGATCTCCCCTCCTTCCTAAACATCTACCCAAACATCCTATAAGTACTAATCATCAGCCACAAGTCGGTTGGATGAAACCATTAACTCTTCCTAACAAATATTAAATGAAATACAAGTCAGCATCAAAATAGCCTTACAAACATTTAATTCAACATGTTGGCTTGTAACAATAGCTACCAACAATAAATGCACCAAGTCGGCCCAACAAATCACATAGAAATCCAGTCGGTAAACTAGAACTATTGAGCAACAATGAAATAACCGAGCATGTCAGGCATCATCGAGCACCAGTGTCAACCGAGCACCACAAGCATCATCGAGTAACACTTTCACCGAGCACCAGAGATTACCGAATTCCTTCAATGACCGAGCTTCCTTCAATGATCAAGACAGTTGGTCAAGGCTGCAATTGAGTAACACCGGCCAAACACACACCTCCCATGCAGATTTACCGAGTACCCTAGAATGCCCCTACATCAAAAACCTTCAAGATGTCTTGCTGAAGACTCATTTTGATATGATTTTTGGGTCGGCATGATCTTTGTCAACCCTTCTAATGCCCTAGCTAATAGTCTATTATCCTTCTCATGGGTCTTTAATATTTTTTCCTTTTCTTTGGCATGAGAAACTGAAGCAAGTCCCATTAACTTAACCAGACTGGGAGTGTCCAACTTAATTATACCTTGTGTAATTCGCATATCTTCCATTTCAATGATATCTTCTTCCAAGAATTTAGCCATTGCTTCTATAATGTATCTTACCTCCTCATCTTGCTCAATTTTTACTTCAGGAAATATATCCTTAATTCTCTCATGAGTCTTCTCTTTCATTGTGTTTGTTCATGCTCTCACTTCATCTTCCATTTGATCAACTATCCTCTCTGCTTCAACTTCACCTATGTCTGCATCTACATCTTTTGTGTTTCACCTATCATTTGTTTGATCATCTGCATTTCTTTTGTTGCCTCTTCTTTCTCCTTCTTACCAAGAACATAATCATCTTCTATTACTGTCATCTTGATGTTTGGGACTCTAGGTATATCTTTTTCATCATCATTCATAGCTGAAAGTGTAATTGGTAGACAAGAGATAAATACATCTATCTCTGCATTAATTTTCTAAAAATAATTATCCATTGTATCAACATGTGTCTCCTCCCTATTATCCTTAGATGGAACATCATACCGATTATTCATACTCTTGATTTTCTCATCAATTCTTGCTTAGCTTCTTCAAGAATTATATTCATTTCTTCTCCTGAAATTACCAGACATAATCTGACAAAAGTCATTTCTCTAATCCTTTTATCTTCTTCTAATGTTGTCAATCTTCTTGCTTCAAGAATGTCAAATAGATCATCAAAGATTTCCCCTTTAATATCAACCAAACCTCTATTGTATTTGTTCAAATAGACTATAACTCCATCTTCTAATTTTCTCTTATCTTTCTCATCATATCTATGGTAGTATCTATTCAATTGAACTAAAATACCATGTATTGTCATATTCTTCAACACGTCATTTATTGTGAAATGTGGCTTACTAGTAACAATATCAGGGTTCTTAGTTGCATGATCATTCTTAGGTGCTTTACCACTTATTACTCTAGCTGCCTTGGCTCCTTTGATCCTCAATTTCTTTGTCAAATCATCTGAATCAATAGCTTTATCTTTGTCATCATCTTTGGTTCTTTTGTGTGTTTTTTTTCTCTTTGTTTTGACCCTTTTTCTTGTAGATTCAGAAACAACCTTTTGTTTCATTGTTTTAGGTTTAGTAGCCTTTGGTGTAGGTGACTTAGGGGTCTTTGATATCTTTGCAAAAGCTATGTTTTTGTCTTATTGACTAACTGATGTTTTCACTAAACTTCTAGTTGATCTACTCCTAGATGGTGATATGATAGGTATGTAAGTTAGAGGTGCATCATCATCAATATTAATAGGATTTTCTACTTCATCTTTCTTCCTTTCTTCCTCTTCATATTTCCTCCTTTCTTCTACCATTTTTTCCTTGGTAAAACCCATCCTTTCACCCACTATTTCTACCTCTCTTCTCACTCTCCAATCTCTTGTAGGTTTGTTAACTTCAAGATGAACTTTTAGTCTCTTCTCCTTATAAGTACCGAACCTCTCTAAATTAGGATCAATAAATTTACTTTACATATCTTGCACATATGCTTCAAGTAGAATAGGATCTACTTCATATCCCATAGGAATGATCTAAGATGTCCTAGGCTCAATTTCCTCCACCAAGCATTCATCAATCTCCACCATGAAATAAATAGTGTCTTCATATTTTTCTACAATCTCCCTCGGAATTCTATATATATTTTGCATTTTTTTTGAAAGGATTTAAAGTATACCCACATGGTGCTTCCCACTGATTGCCTATCTTGCATAAGATAAAATTTTCTAATTTGAATCACCACCAATATATCCTTCTTCCATGTGATGTTGCCAATTCTGGGAAAGAAGTTCATAAAGTAAAAAAATATATGTAGAATTAGTGATCCATACTTGAATATCTACTTCTTATCTTTATTTATCTTTGCCAAATTCTCCAAGATCTAAACTCTTAGAGCTTCATAGATATCATACTGAGCAGTCTCTTTAATCATCTAGTAAGTATTATGGATTATGGTGCTAGAAATAGAGTTTTACCTTCTTGAATGATACACTTTATATTCCAAAATAATTGATGCGAAATTGACATCAGGCTGCTTGATATCATTCAATATCATGGCTCTCTTATCCCACTTTGATTCTATTAATTTTGTCACAATGCCTTTCTTTATAGTCCTCAAGGAAGGAACTTGTCCAGTTGCATTGACACTAGTTACAACTTCCAACACTTCCTTAACAATCTTGTGTGGTTTATCTAACCACATGAATTGATCATGCATCCTACTAAGAACATATCTTATCCATTTCGGCTCATCAAAGGTGCGAAATTTCATAACATGAGTTGTTTTCATGGTTTCCAATACTTTGATATCTTCCTTTAGTTTCCCATCGTCACACAGAAACATATTGAATTTTCCCCCAATTCCTCCATATTATAATAGATATATGCCCTAATATCCTCGACATGCAATACTCCATAAGGTACACTATAAAATACATCACTAGGGCCATCTTCCATAGATTTGTAGGGATGTTTCTTGAATTTAGGTCGAGGCCTATCCTTAACATCAATTACCATAGATGTATCCATAATCTCATATTCAATTTACCAACTCGTGAAGTGATAAATACCTTTTTTATGACAACGACAAGGGTTTCAAATTTGATCTCAAAAAATGCTTCCAATCTCTGCTCAGATCACTTCAAATCTCTTTGCAAGCTCTCTCTCTAGATAGCAAGGTGTCGAATGTTGTCTCAAAAGGCCTTTTTAATGCTTCACATTCTCAAAAAGGTAATTGAAATTAATGCCGCGCTGAACCCTAGCTCAAAAAGTTTCATATAGCTAGTGATCCAAAAATCTATCTGAAATCGTCCAAAACTTATCACAATTCATCAAGAATGATTCCATTGAAGTCTAGACTCAATTATTCATCTAACCATATTGATCACTTCCATTGCTCCTCTAGATTTGGGGGTAAGGTAAAGACTTTTCATGAATACTCCCCCTTAGGTCTATTACCTAATTAATTTTTTTTATGATATTTTCACTCAAAAATCTGGTGCGGTCTTTCCAATAGCATCAATCTATTATTTTCTAACCCATATCTTAATCATTTATTTCTTAACTTCTTCTACATCAACCTTTTGCTTCCCTTTATCATTCTGCACATTGTTTCTTTCTACCGAAGCTCCCATATTCACATTATCATTATTGCACCTACAATTCCTAGAAATGTGACCAAAATTGTTACATTTGAAACATATCACATTTGAATTTCCATACCTTGGATTCTCTTTATTTGTCCCCAATCTGCACTACTTTCACTATGTGACCAAATTTGTTGCATTTGTAATAGGTTATATTTCCTTGGTTCATAAAATTATTCACCTTTTCTTGACATTCACTTGATTTTTGTCCATAGCTGTAGTAAGTGAAATAGTATCCAGAAAAGGATGTGGCATTAGGTCTACTTCTGCATTGATTTTATCTATGATCAATTTTGTTGTAGGTAAAACATCTCCCATTGAATTTATGTCCATTAGGTTGTCTCATAGGTGTCTGTCTAGGCTCCACAATTTGATTTTTTGATAAGTTGTTTTGTTATCCAAGTCTAGAACTTTCTCCCTTCTCAAATCCAATTCCTTGAGTATTTCCTTTAGGTCTCTAACTCTTAAGTTTCTCATCAAGTTTCTTTGAACTAGCTTTGAATTTGTCTTGGAATTCTCTAGCAGTAGCAAACTCACCCCTAAGAACTTCATTAACTCTTTCAAGCTCTTGTTCATTGTGTCTGGATTCCTCAAGATCAAGTTGTAATTATCTGATCTCACCATTCACTTTGTGACATTCATTAGTCTTGTCCTTCAAAGATTTCTCAATATGTTCTTCATTCTTTTTCCTTTCTTAAACCTCCTTAGTCATGTTCATTACCATGGATTCCATTTCATACTTCAAATTGTCTTTGCCTTTTGAAATTTTTTCATTTTCTTCCTTCAAGGCTTGAGAATCATTAGTGCTTTCTTTCTACTTGAGCTTCTCAAAAAGATCTTTCCTTTTATCTCTAGATCTGTACAATTGTTCCTTCAAATTCTCAATGAAACTTTCAACCTCCTTCAGTTCTGATTCTAACTCAAGGTTATGATCATTTGATTTATCCAAATTTTCAAGTGCAATCAAGAGATGTTTGTGCACACTCATTCAAGGTTGTGCAATCACCCATTAGGATCCTCCTCAAGATGTTAGAATTCCTTTGAGGCACAAAGCTATGATACCAATTGTTAGGATTGAGGAACACTAAGAGGGGGTGGGGAGTGAATCAATGTTCTAAACCTTTTAAGCTTTTTATGCCGATTGCACAACCATAAACCAAATATAATTGAAAGTAAACAATAGAGACATAAACAAAACATCCCCAACATTATGACACTATGATTGTTTTGTGGAAACTGTGTTAGGGTAAAAACCACAAAAGGGATGGAACCCACAAGTAATTACTTATGTAGAAATAACAACTTGGTTAAGGGAAATAGTACATAGGATTAATGCACTTTCATTCATACACACTGCCTAGATCTCATTACTCATATTACAACATATAGAGGCTCAATGCCACACAAAATGATTGGACTATAATCCAAAATGGTGAATTGAGAAATAGCATCAATTATGCTAATACAGTTCCATGTAGGTACAGTATATAATCATCAACCTAACCTATGTATTTAGGTTCTTAGCACATACAACATGTCAAAATATCATCTCTATACTTCACTCTATATCCCTTCACAATCACATCACCACATTACCACAAAAACTCAAGCTTATATACCCAATTACAAAAATAATTACTTAACTGGTCGACCTCAAGAATATAAAGTGTAATGTGTGAAGTGTCGACCCAAATCCATTAACAAATCTTCATTCTAACCTTGAAAAATGTCATGAAAATATTATCCCATGTCGGCTTTATCAAATCAGACAAGTCAACTGATCAGATCATCGATCTGTTAGGATCATTGATTGTCACTTTTATTTACAATTCATTGTATACCTGATACTCTGAACATCATAACTCAAAAAAATGATAACATAAATAGGTGCGATCATAGACTAACATAGAATATACTCTATAGAATCCTCTTCTAGCTTCACAACTCAAAATTTGTCCATACCTGTCCGTATCGATCTATTTATCGAACCTTGTACACTATCCCTATTCTTCCATACTTAGCCAAATTATCAATTTGACCTTCAGTAATCACAAAATCTGACAAGTAACCATAAGAAACATGTGTATTTTCCATTAATGATAACATATAGACCATCCATAGCAATGTCACTTGCCAACAATTAGATCAAAAGCAAGAAGAAGACAAAAAGGACATGATAGACTAGAAGTAGATGGATATAGAATACTGGAAGTAGGAAGAAGACAAGAAGAATATGAGGGACTAGAAGCAGGTGGATATGGAAGACTAGAAGTAGGAAGAAGATAAGAAGGACATGATAGACCAAAAGTAGGTAGAAGGAAAAAGGAATATGGTAGAATGGAAGTTGTTGGAAGATAAAACGAAACTAGTAGACTAGAAGCAAGTAGAAAGAAAAAAGAATATGACAGACTGGAAGCAGTTGGAAGATAAAAATAAACTAGTAGACTAGAAGTAGGTGAAGAAAAAAATAATTTGGTGCAGGCTAAGGATAGAAAGGGGGTGATTAATCGAAGACCTCCTATTCATTCTAGATACTCTTCTTTTGATAGTATCTATTTTTCTTTTAATAAAGTAGGAAACATAGTTAATGGATGTAGAAGTCTAAAAAGGAGATATGTTGTGAATGGGACATTCTATCATTGCATCAAGTTAGGACATAAGGAAGTTTAGTGAAAAATTAAAATAAATTTCAGTAGAGTGAATGTAAATAAAAAATTTCAGAACTTCAATGGATATTGCTATGGTTGCAATGGATATGGACACAAAAAGGTTGAATGTAGTATAAATATCAATGTCAGAAATAATGAAACTACTAAAATGAAAAATAATGGCTTGTTGTGTTATAAATGCAACATGAAAATACATATTGCAAGGTTTTGCAAGGATGACCTAGTTTACTATAAATTTAACATAACATGACATATTGAAAGGTTTTTCAAGAATTGTTTGGATTTCTATAAATGTAACATTATAGGACACGTCACAAATTTATGCATAAATATTGAAAAATAGGATGATTGTTTGATGATTGAAAAATATTCAAAAGAAATAAATAGGATATATTTGATGTGGAACACAAAAGGTGCTTTTGATGGTGGTCTAGCATCCATTCTAGATGTTGTTTCCTCCGTGAAATGAATCAAACAGTAGGGTCCAAGGGGGAGTTTTTGTATGAATCTATTTTCCCCCTCGAGGTTAGATGTTAGGTATCCTCTTATCATGGAAATAAGACATAAAGACTTTTCCATAGGAAATATTTGTGTTTTGTGGTTTGGATATATGACTGTTTGGTTCTGTGAATAATGTAATAATTATTTGGTTGTATCAAAGATTGTTCTTTCTAAGTTGTGTTCAAATATGGGTTAGAGATATGATGTCTATTGGTTCACAATTAAGATATATTTGAATGAATTCGATAATAGTACTATGAACTACATAAGTTCTTTTGACAGGATAAGTTTGTGGGAACATTTTTATCGTAACGCTATATACTTGTTTAAGAATAGTAAGAGTTGCTGATACATAAAGAAGATAATGTCTAACAATGTAGAAGAAGACTAGAAAAGTGTTGTTAAACCAATGGAGATTGTAGAAGTGAATGTTCTGGTTGATGTTGGTAACGAGGAGCAAGTTGCTTCTTCTACCTCTTTAAATGAAGTTTACATGTTAGTTGAAAAGATTCTTACTATGTTGATTATGTCAGGAGTACTAAAGATTACTGGAGATATGTTCTATCATATGATCATGACATTTTTGAGTTTATCCTAGAGAAGCTTGGGGTTGCTGCCCCTTATTTTTCTTGTTCAGTGCATCAAAGTGGTGCATCTATTTAGGGGGAGCCTTCTAACTTATTCTTTTGTCTGGACTAATGCTAATGGCTATTATCAGAGTTGTGCAATGGTAAATATGTTATTGGCCTTTGTCCTTGATGGAAAAGGGGGAGAAAGATAAGGAGAATGTTTGTTTGTTTAGGATTGATTTGGTTGTTTCAGTAAGAGGGAGTTGATAGTGATTGATATTTTAGTCAAAAACATTTTTGGTAGTTGTTTTCTATCAATGACAAAGAGGGAGATTGTTAGAAATATATGTTTGGTTATCTTTTCTCATTGATGCCAAACGTTGTGTTCCCAAGGTGTTTGTGGTTTTTCAACCATTATGGTCCTGAAGTCTACTATTCTTGAAGACAAGTATGTATTTAGAATAGTGGAAGACATGTATGTTTTCAGAGCTATAGTACATTGGAAGACAATTGTGTATTTAAAATAGTGCTATAGTGCAGTGGAAGACAAGTATGAATTCAAGATAGTGGAAGACAGATATGTATCTTATGATCATCTAAAGATGATGTTTAGTAGTGCTTTAGTGTTATAGTCTTATATTTGGAAGTCTATGTGATTCAAATTTTTATGGTTCAGTGAACAAAGAAATATAACTTTACAGTTGTAGTTAACAGTGCATCATTTGTGCTTTTCAAAAGGGTTTTTCTCTAGAAATAGAGGTTGAAGGTGTGTTGATAGTTATGTTGATGGATTCGGGTTTTGGTCTTAGTTGTTACATTATATGGTGATCAAAAAATTATTCCTAGTGATCCAAAAATGGTGTCATCTAGTGTTACAATTATGTTCAGTTGTTGTCTTAGTCTAGAAATATGTCATGAAAACTTATGACATGGATTGTTGGCATGTGCTAGTATTTTTTACATGGCGTGTGGATCTCACCATGCTGTGTGGAGGCATGGATATAGTTGGAAAGTTAGGTGATTCATTGGCTGGTGTGTTTCTATATGTTTGAGATGGTGAAGTATTTTTGGTTATTGCAAATCTGGCATTGGGCTATGTGTAGCATGTTGATGGTCCCTCTCTCTCCAGGAGTGGATCATGCTTCTTGATTTAGGTTCAAGTTATGCATTTAATGATTATATCTTATCTAGATAGGTTCATGCTATATGTGGCCTATGCATCTAATGATGATCTCTTATTTTGATGGGTTCATGCTATATGTGACCTATGCATTTAATATTTATCTTTTATCCAGTTGGGTCCATTCTATGTTTTGGTTTGGATACTTCTGGTATGGGAACTTATTGCATTTTTTTGTTGCCTTGGCTAACTTGTAACTTAAATTATAATATACCTTTAACATTGCCAACCTTGTTTTAATCTCCAAAAATCTATCTTGTATATTAGTATAATTTATGCTTTGGAAACAAGTAAGATGTAAAGCAAGTGAATGGTGTGCAAACAAATGAAGATCTACAATTAGCAGAGAAAAGTTTAGTGATAGTGGTAGAGAATAAAATGCAGTAACAATGTTCTGCTAAGGTTGATAGTTTTGTGCAAGTCACTTGCATTATTAGGATAATATATCTTTATCCTTGTAGAGACTTGTATATACCTTGTCCTTCGAACAATGAGTCTTCGGTGGACAAGTTTGTTGTTTTATCTTGCTACTTTGGCGATGGTCCTCTAGTTGCATGTCTGTAGGAGTGAACGCCTATTTGTATACATTATTGTATTGGCACTGAACCTCTAGTTGCAAGTCTAGAATAGTGAAATCCTACCATGTTTTGTAATCAAACTTTATACTTTAGTGAATTATCCTTTGTGGGCAAGTCAACGCGGTTTTTCCTAGTTTGGGTTTTCCACATATAAAATATGGGTGTTCATGTGTTGCTAGTTTTGTTCATTACTTTCTTATTGTTTCATATGGTGGCTATTGAAGTTAGTTAGTGTGATTTTGGTTTATGTTGATTCACCCCTCCTCTCAACATCTAAACTATGTTCAACATTATATACTTAGCCTATTTGAGAATTTTGGAACAAGGATTGTAGTATAGATTTTAGAGTTTTTAGTATTACAAAGAAGATTGCACATTTTATAATTGTACTCATACATATTCATGATTACCATGATATTTCCTTTGTACATGCTTTCAAAATTATGAAGTCCATGTTGCTTGATAATTATCTGAAAGCTCATTTTTTTCTATTTTGGGTTGAGATGTCAAAGTTGCATGTGCTTCCCACTCCTAGGGTTTCGTTGGCTCGTGACTCTTAATCTAGGGCATTTTAGGGATGACATGGGTCTCTAAAGGTAGTGACAAAATCCCTTAGGGTGAGTTCCAAGGTCTTTGGTGGTGGAAGATCAAGCTAGATGGGACTCTTTGACCATAGGGATGGACAAAATCCATCCCATGGGTAAGTTGGTAGAAGAGTGGAGAAATCTTGGGGTCTCCCAAGAGGAATGAGGAATGGGGCTCCCTATCACAATCAATGGGAGCCTAGTATAGTTGACAAGAATAGGTGGAGCTTCATGGAAAGATAGGAGAGTTTTTCATGGAAACATTCTGGGGGAGATGAAAGATACTATATGTGTCACATCAATTTGAATTAGGAGTAAAACTCCATCAAAATGGTTATAGTAAATCTAGATGAAGAGATATAAATGAAAATGTTTGAAAATGAATAGTTTTGAAGAAATAGGTTTAATAGGGATATTAAAGGGGTTTTGGTCGAGCCTTAATGATCTTCACAAGTGGATTTCAAAAA
Organism: Chamaecyparis obtusa; assembly: GCA_027943335.1. NCBI lineage: Eukaryota > Viridiplantae > Streptophyta > Pinopsida > Cupressales > Cupressaceae > Chamaecyparis > Chamaecyparis obtusa. The sequence goes on from BSBK01010417.1 coordinate 315,326, forward strand.
TTTGGGGCCCCATCCTGAAAGGGGATATACAAATCTATCCTAGGGCTTGTGGGTTTTTTGTTGTTGTGTTTGATAATGTGCAAGACAAGAACAAGATTCTCTATGAGTACTAATGTAGATGGGAGGTGTTGGTTCCCCTTCTCTTTCTACTTGTAGGTTTACACTATGATTGACAAACCAATGTCACTGACTCTATCACCACTCCAAAGTCTGCAAGGAAAAGGGCCAATTAACAAGGATAAACACAGATCCTCCTACACTTTGAGCCTAGATGCTCAGGTGGGTGTACCCTTGATTCACTTCTTAAAGGAATCACTAAATATTATACATTTATACCCTTCACAAATTGATTTAAATATTTTATCATTTATATTTTTGATTAATGATGATGAACTATTTCCAGAGAATAGATCAGTGCCTTAACCTAGGGCATAGAGTCACCCACAACATACATCAACTGAAATCCTAACTCAAACACCCCTAAATTTAGAATAAGTGCTTTGCCTATTATTCCTCTCCCTCTCACACCTAGACATCAAATTCTTACTGAACCATGAATTCTCTGAAACTACCTTTAAGGAATTAATCCTGATTTTGGCAAGAACTCAAAGATAATCTCACAATATACTTTGTATACCATATATTAACTCACTTTGTGACATTAACATATAAGAATCCAAGATAAAAACACGAAGACATACATAGATCTAAGATTGTAATTCAAGTGTATTCTCATTAAAACTTGCAGAATCAATACATTGCCAAACAACAAAATGCTAGGAAACAAACCCTAAATCCAAGCTCTCCTTCCTCAATTGCTCAAAAGATCATCAATCCACTAAAAAGTAAAAATAGCTGCAATATATAGTCACTAGCTATCTTGGAATCCTCAAGGAAGGATGCAACAAGCTTCAGATAGCTAAGACAGGGTTAGGGTTTTCACCCACCATACCAACCAAGTTCAATCAAGAGATTACTGTAGGGGAGAAAAACCAAGCAATCTCGGACAATCAGATCCAAAATTTGATCTTCATTTATGGCAATTACTCTGATTGATGTACCAAGAACAAAGAGCTCACCATGCTGATCATCTGTTCACTTCACCTGCAACATGCATCGAGCAACTGCCTCATAACTTTCCACAGTACAAACATCCTCTGTAATCAATTATCACCTCTAGACCATACTGTGACAGTAGACAAAATCAAATCTAGCAGATCGACCGCCCAAGCATTGAATAACCAGTCCTTTGTCATTGAGAAACCCTTAAATAATTCAAATTTGAGAGAAAACGGCTACACATCTGGCGCAAGAGAGCCAATCGACGGTCAACATTCAAACTGAGATCTTCTTTAATACACCACTGTCAGATCTTTTCATTTAAACCAAGGTTCGCAACTTAACTGCATAGGAATCTTGGTTTACATTTTGCTCTTAGTTGCAAGATCGCCAGACATCTCCTCTAACTGCGGTTACATCCAAAGACTAAGTGACTATAGTTATTCTTTTAATTTTTCTTTAGAGATCCAGCGACTATAGTCAAAATCATAGTCGCTGAATAATTTATCACTTAGCATTTTTATTCTGAGACTAGGAAACCACTCCACACATGGGCCCACCTAGATCCATGTGTCATCAAACCATTCACCCATAACCGCTCGGTCACGTTTGACAAAGGACCCGCCAAATACAGCTCCACTGACAAATCAAGCCATGACTTAACCTAAGCACATCTGGGGATCATGCGACTGAGGCAATCTCCAAGTCGCTGAATATTTTCTTTACCTTGGGTTGAATCAAGAGACTAAATACCAGCCGTTGATCCTCAACTCCATCCTGACAAATCAGACGACCCATAAAAATCAATCAGAATGGTCAAACGACCCCCGAGAAAGTCACCGGCCACATCATCAACTCTCGACCAATTGAAAATGAACATGTCAAAGAAGAAATCACTAACTGCCCGCCACCTAGCGACCTGACGACTAGCAGCTAATTGGGGTCGCTAGATGCTATCGTTAACCACCGCGACTTGGCGACAAATGGCCCACCAAGTCTCTGAATGCTATTTCTAACCGCTGAGATCATGTGACTAACCGCATCTCACAGTCGCCAGTCAAAAAGGAATATTCGAATTTCGTTGGGAGATCACCCGACTAAAGCAAAATCATAGTCGCTTAATAGAAAATAATATTCGGTCTGCATCCCGCAACTAAGAGACTGAGCTCAGAAAACTTGGGCCCACCTGGACACGTGGCACCTTATGATTTGTCTATCAATCCACGTCATCGCTAAGCTGTATCCTTTTGAATACCTCACTACCATGTGTCGTACTCTAATTGATCCCACAAACTGGCTGCTCCAACTCATTTCTGACCTCAGCCGATCTGGAGATTTGGCGACTGTGTGAAATTTTTAGTCTCTGAATGAACCACCAAGATCTGGAGACTTGGCGACTTACCGCCAGGCAAGTCGCCAGATGCTATCCTTGATTGTCGCGACTTGGCGACTAACTGCCAGGGGAGTCTCTGAACATTTTCGCTAAACTGTGTGGGATCCAACGACCACGCAACCAAGGTTACTCGCGCAATCTCAAAACATCTTGACCTTAACCACTAGCATTTAGTGATCACGCGACTAGGTTAGTCGCTAGGTCTCGACATCTTTTACGCTAACTGCTAGACTTTATGAGATCTGGCGACTAACTGCCGCATCTGGAGATCTCGCGACTGAAGGAAAATCATAGTCGCGAGATAAACTATGACTTGACTGCTACATTACGCGACTAAGAGATGACCGCGCCGCTGAGTCACTGAACCAAAACACTAACCGCCTATATACTCAGAGACCTAGTGACTAACTACCCACTAAGTCTCTAAAAGATATGGAATATTCTGAGAACATTGAGAGACCTCATAACTAAAGGATTCAGAGAGTCGCTAGATAAAAAGTAATATACTATTTTCATTAGGAGATTGAGCGACTAACCAGGAGAGTAAAGCGCACATGCTTTTAAGATCACTTAAGTGGCCCGAAAAAGTAATGAAGGAATAGAACTTGACCAAAATAACTAGGGTTTTTCTCTCGAACAACTATAAAATCTTAAACTAAACCTACGGTGGAAACCATGAAAGTTGCAGAGAACAATGGAAAAGACAAAGACCACAGAGAATTTTTTACAAGTGCTAACTGGAGGAAAAACACTTTATAATGTTAAAAACTTGGCACCCAACTTTTAATCCTAACATTGAAGATTTGGACAAGATTTTGGTCTGGGTAAGACTCCCAAACCTCCCTTTGCAATATTGGTTTGAATATTTCTTTTGAGGCTATAGGTAATTTTTTGGTAGATTATTTTCTATAGATGATGTTCTTTTAATTTTTCTTCATACTACCTACACCCAAATTCTCGTGAGGATGGATATCACAGGAGACTTACCAAAGGAGGTTTTGTTAAAATTTTCAATTGGTTAGTGGAAGCGACCACTGGATTATGAAGGAATTCCTTTTATATGCCAAATATGTTTCCAAATGGGACAAATTGCCACTCATTGTACAAAGTGCAAACCAAACAAACAAACTACTTGGTGCAAAGAGGTCTCTCCCATTCACTACTTGGTGGAGACGAATGAAGCCACATAAGTTTTAAAGAAGAAGAAATAGGGTTTTGAAGTAGAACAAAATGTAAAGTCCTTAGGGGAGATTCTGAAAATGAAAGAGGTAAATAATATTGTTGAATGTAGCACAATGATGGTAAAGATAGGTATTCTAGAACCCACCAAAGGTCATGAATAAATGAATATTTATAGTGGTTGTGTGGACTGCAATAATAATAGCACTGGAAAGGATCTAGGTGAATGTTCTTATATCTCATTTGGGGAGGCAAAGGCATCCTTTCATGATGCTAGGATGTGGAATAAGAAGGTTTCCAAGATGGAGGAGGGTTGGGAAGTTGTGAAGGGGGAAATGGACAAAAAGGCAAAGAAAGATGGAACCTTTGACATGCTCCTTTGCTCATCGACAAAAAGGGGATTAAAGAGAAAGACTTAATGTAATGACATGTTGATAGGTCTTTGCTCTAGGTTGCTTGGTTTTCTAGGGAGGTGGATCCTTTTCTGTAGCCACTCTTGGTTCATACTAGGTTCAAAATCTTAGTATTAATTCAATAAAATGGGTGCATACCCCTTAGTTTGAGTTTACCGATCAAAAAAATTATTTGAAAGCTTAGAGTTCAGAGTTTAGAACAATAAAAATAACTAATAAAAAAATAATACAATAATATCGAATAACATCAAGAACATTCAATAGTAAAAATATGCCATGTTAACAAGGAAAACAATATTGCTATGGGACAATAGTAGAATTAATCAAAATTCTATGCTACAGCTGAATTAAACACAAAAATGAAATCAAAACTTTTATATAGTGTGCTTAAATGAAACACAAAGAGATGTTACCTCAAGTGGGCCCTCTTTGGGTAATACACTCTCAAGTTGATAATGAGACAACTTACTCAACAAATCATAGTATTCATAATCATTCAAATACTTCTAGATGCTACTATTCATAATCATAAAATTTCACTGAAAAGAGATGTGAGCATTAACCACTTATGGTCTTGGTTAAACTCATTTATAATCTATATTCAATTAGCTAACCCATGACTATATGTCACCCTTTCAAAGAGGATTATTTACAACTCAAGAAAACATAAACAACTTTAGAGTACTAATAGGACTTTATGATATAACCACTTTCAAGGCATAAATACCCATTTACAATGACATAACTGAATAGTAAATAGAAAAATTTAGGGTAGATAATCATGTGTTGAAGAGGTTTTCATATGAGAGGACTCTTCCAAGGATTATGGATAAACATACCATCATTTTCTTATTCAAACTATATTATGCATGTTATTGCAACAACTTCCATAGGTTCAGTTGCAAGAATTGCTTCAATAAGTCTAGTTGTGATGCTGTACATCACGTTAGTATAAAAAAAACATCTCATACTATACTAATTACACAAATCCATCATACTTAAAACTTAATTTAAGCATTTTTATATAAATCATCATTCATTAAGAAAACCTAGTGCTCACAATTAACCTATGTGATAAAAAGTGTCATGTTTGGGGTAGAATTCTATAGATTTTAAACAGTTAAAAGTCTAATAAAAGTTTGATAAAAGACCACAAAAATGGATAAAAACATGGACTCATCACTCATTATCTAAAGGATGTCTTCCACCAGATAAAAATTTGTTCTTCTAATTCTATAATTTCTCCCTAGGGTTGTTGAAGATCTTTTATATATTTGAGGGATTTGAAGTTGTTGCAACTTTTGAATAGTCCATAACCTTATTCCCTATCTTTGGAGGTGTGAAGTTTGTAGTTTCTTATTTTTCTCCTTGGTCTAAAATTTTAGAGTCATTGTTTATTGGCTTAGTTATAGTGACATATAGGATTTATGGTATTTTATCCTGCCTTAGCATAGTAGGTTCAATTACAAATTTAGAGGGACATAGACCCCCCATTATCCACATTCAAAATTGGTTGTACTAAAAATTCATTATCAATATTATCTTGGGTATTTGAGGTATGTTCATCATCTATTACTATAAAAGGTGAGGCATTCTTGCCACCAAAATGGCCCTTTTTCTTAGAATAGAGGTGGCTTTCTTGATGGGGCAAAGATGGTTTAGTCCCTTGATTGATTTTCAAAAGGGAAAATTAAGGAATTAAGAGCTGACATACTTTTTCCTAAGATCCCTTGCTTTTTTTAGGGTTTGGTTCTAAACTCCAAAGTCTAAGATTATGCAAAGAAAAAGTGGGAGGAATAGAGGCTTTATATAGAAGAGATATTCTTACTAGGGGTTCATTTTCATCATAAAAAAGAATGTTAATCAAATTAAAGGAAGATTCCTATGAAACTCTCAATCTTTTTTAAGAGGATAAAGTGCCAAAACTTTAGTGCTAGGTTTAGGAAAGACACATAGTTAGGGATTGAGGGTAGGCAAGTAGAATATGAGTTAAAGTATATAGACCAGGGTTATAGTATTAAGGCATGTTTGTTTATGAATCATGTTGGTGATTGAGTGGATCTATCTTTGGCATCTTTTTTGTGAAAATGGAAATAAAATAATCTTGTGAAATAAGAAAAGTTTCAAAAGATACCATACCAATTTTTTGCCACCCACTTTTTTTTTATCGATAATAACTTTTGACTGGAGCTTTGACCCAGTGAGGTCACATTTAGGTGACCTCATCCACATGGTAGTCTAATTGTAGAAGCTGAGACATTAATGTATCTCCTAGTTATGACATTCTCTATTATCATCTATAATCTCACCTTATCTATCTGCACCTTATACCCCCTTCACCCTTATCTCTCCATATCTCTCGTCATCACTCGGATTCAACTCCGTATCACTCCATATCTACTTATGCCTCCATGTAACCCTTATCACCCCAAGCTTCTCCTGCCATTGATTTATCCCTTATCTCTTTGTAGACACTCCTACTGACTTGGACCGTTGAGAAACATCCACTGTCAGTACCCGTATGAATGCAAGCAACCACCAAGGCATGTGGGTCCAGTCTCCAACACTGTCTTTTCACCTAAAGATTGAATGGGTGGGGATTCAATCTTGTATCACAATTTCAACATAGCTTAACAATGACAACCTTTATCATTTCACTACAAGGTCAACCCCCTTTGTCACCCACTTCTATCACTAAGAGAGTTGGATTATTGCATTCCATAGGTTTTTTTATAAGGGCTCTTTCCTTCAACTTATTGGGCTTAGTGAATAGATAGGTATTTAGCATGTTGACATTTGGAGCAGGCATTTGGGAGATAGGATGATTTCTATTTTGAGTAGGATTTTTGTTCAATAGAGGTCTTCCAAAGTGAATTTCATCCTTATGATGTCATTTTTTTGGATACCAATTTGTAGGTTCTTTTTTAGGGCTTTCTTGAAAGATTCGACTCCTCCCATTTCCAAATCTATCAAAAACCTTTAGATATGTTTGATAAAAGGAGCCCCATTTGCATTGAATCTATGTTTATTATGAAATGAGGCAGACCTCTAAGAAAAGGGGACATGACTTGTTCTTTTGTAGATGTTATATTGATTCATCTTCTAGTGCCCTTGTTTCTCTTTTGTATCTCTTTTGTAGATGCTATATTGATTCATGTTCTAGTGCCCTTATTTCTCTAGATGATAGATTGAATCATGTTCTAGTGGGAGCTCTTGTTTGGGGAAGACCTTCTAATGGTTCTCATACCATAGTTTTGAGAAGTAGGGCCTTTATGTTGGTTCATTTAGAGAGTTTTTCTTGCATTGGGTGAGGTAAAAGTTTATTTTGTCTCATAGAAGTCTTATCTTGGACCGCATGCAATATTTTTAAGGGGGGCAACTATTTGAAACCTATCATTTGTGGGTCTACTTTTTGTATACAACAAGTGGAAAGGGTTTAGATGCTCTACAATGTCCTATAACATGGTTTCCCCTGGAACATAAAAATCCCTTGATTTCTCTTTGCTTTCTCTTATTGAGACTCCAAATGCCACTTTCTTGAAAGGGGTCCCATTTGTTTGAGATTCTTCCTATTTCTTTGTTAACAACATCTTCCCATTAATATTGTCATGGATCCCTATGAAACCCTAAGTCAATATGGTTCTTCTCAAAGTGCACCATTATTTAAGAAGTATTTTACTACATGGTGAAAAATGCTTAAATTACTAACAATTTTGATAATTTATTTCAATACTTTTTTTTAATTATTCTATATTTTCTTTTGTTTTATGTTGATTTTTTAATGTATAATAAATATTAAACATGTATATAATTTACTATTTTATTTTTAAATACATAAAATCATACCTTTTTAAATTTCTACTCAAATCTAAACTTTATAAACTTTTTTAATGAAAATTTAAATGATGGTGAGAGATGTCATCTCAAGGTGCCTACTTTTTGCTAGGTTGGTAATTTAAGTGGAATGGAGACATAAGAATGATATCTTCCACCATATTTTACATGATATTTTCCAAAAATAGGAATGCTAGTTAAATATTATGTTTATTATTTTTATTTTGTATATTAATTATTAAATCTTATGTTAATTATTAAAAATTAATGGCCCATTAATGGGCTTCAGGGGGTTAATCCCATCTCTTAGAAGGTCACAAATGTATGTTGGGTACTTCCTAATAAAGGATGGATAAAAATTAACTTTGATGGGGCCTCAAAGGGTAACCAAGGACCCTCTAGGGCTGGGTTTGTAGTGCGTGATTGGTAAGGTAACATATTGTTGATTGCATGAAAGAGCTTGATGGTAGGGACAAACAATTAGGTAGAGAAGCAGGCAACCTTCATTGCAGTTAAGGTTGCAAAATCTTTGAATGTTTCCAAGTTTTATTTGGAAGATGATTCTTTAATCATAGTCAATGCCATAATCAAAGGGAAGTTGCGTGTGCGGTAAGCATATTCAAAGGATTAATTCATTGTTGAGCACCTTTGAAGACTTCAAAATTAGGCATGTCGGGTGAGAAGGGAAATAATTAGTTGATGTAATGTCTAAAGTTGGAGTCACTTTGAAGTAGCAAGGAAAAGAGGAAATGGTAGATGATTTTTGAAATATTGATGGGAACACTCTTGACATCCTTGATGGAGGTTAAGTAGCATCAGTGTAGACATATCCATGCAACTTCTGAATTGGACAAAGTAGGGAGCATACCTCACATCTCTTGAGCATAATTCAAAAATAAAAGTTCAAATTCAAATTCAAAATTGATGTTGTTTCCCTCCACCAACTAGTTGTTTAAGGCCAGGTGTTGATCTCAAGGATCAAAATTTAATTGCAAAGAGTAATGATTATAGGGAATGGTAAGTACACAAGCTGCCATTATGATTTGATGCGAAAAACATTAATCATGGTCTCATCAAAACCAACGTGGTTAAAGTAATGAGTGTATTGGTAATCAATGAAGGAATCGTCTAGAGGAAGAGTTAGGTGGCTCATGTATTGAAAAGGGAGGGACATTTTGTGAACTGTTTAGCACTAGGTGGCAAGGCATTATTCCAAGTGGTTTTTTTAGCTTGACATTTGTTTGGGAAACGAGATGGAGGCTGATTTTTCCTTGAAGACAACCAACCAACAAAAAATATTTCTAGGGGAAGCCAACAAGAAATAGACGAGGGGCATTTTCTTGATAGACAATCCCCAATTTTGGCAAATAATGGACCTATAACTCTATGATAAATTCATGGTGACTGAGCATCAATACCCTTTGAACATTGAGATTGCTTCAACAGTATTTGCATGTGCACTAGAGCTAGGTATGAAAGAGGATGCTTTATGGGTTATGCGGTCTTGTGTGAAGCCGCAATGGACTAGAGGTTATTGATGCTTGCAATAGAAGAGCCTAGTGTGGGTTTCAAGGGAGAGGACGAGATTTGGAAGGAAGTTCAAGGTACATTGAAGAGTTTTAAACCATTTTTGGTATGGAGTGCAACTTTAAGTAAGGAGAAGTGAGAGGAGGAAGCCAAAGATGGTTGGGAATTGTTGAAGGAGTATCTGTTGCAACTAGGAGAAGAGAAGAAGTAGAGGGAAAAGAAAAAATGGGAGGCCAAGGAATCTTGATTAGACACAAGAGGCGAGATGTTTATTCTTGAGGATACCAAAGGGTGTGGCTTTAAGGCCGAGGTTAGGCAGTAGCTTAGTAGGTTTTCTCATACGAGTTTTTTGTTTCAAAATGCAAATACAAAGATTGTATTATGATTATGCCTAGTTTTGTTAATGCATGGACCTAAGTAGTTAATTAGGTAAGATAGTAGATAGTAGTGGTTAGTAGTTTTAGATAGTTGAAGTTGGTGGTAATGATAGATTGTTTACAGACAGTATGGATGTCATAGTACTGGTTTTTAATTGTATTTACTCCTTTTATAATATTAATACAAAAACTTTATCACTAATAAAAAACATTAAAAAATAATACTTTCAAAAACTAAATGATTGTTGAGTATAAAGTGAAAAATAACATTTTTCTTATCCCACTCATACTATTACATTTCAACCATTTTGACATTCTAGAATGCCTCTTGATATATTTCATAATAGTATTGATAAAATCTATTATAAAATAAGAGATGATTTAGTTCTAAAGAAAAATTAATAATCACACACACACGTGCACACACACACGCACGTGCACACACACACACACACACTTCATTATAGATTAAACACATTATAGATGGTTATTTGTATAGCTCAAATGCAAATTGATTACATTTATAATTTTAACAATAAGAATTCAATAGTCTTATCTTAGTTGAACAACTTAACAATCATTAGTTTATATCAAGGTTACACTTTTTTCTAACAAAGGAAAAAAGAGACCCTTGTTTACATATCGTAGTATTCAAACTAAATATTTAATATTTAACACAATATGTTCTCTTATTACTTAATACAAATTGGGTATAAATGTGGTGGTAGACGAGCCTTAATAACAACCTCTAAAGGCACTACTTTTGGAATTGTCAAACCCACTCCTTCCTTTAGATCAAGGACACTCCCATCAGGAAGAAACCAATTAAAGCTTTGTAACAACCTTGCAAGAGTTATATGGACCATACATATTGCTAAAGAGGCACCAGGACATGCTCGTCTTCCTAGCCCAAAGGGAAGCATCTCAAATTCATTATGTGAGGATTTTACGCTCTCTATCTCTATATTCTTTTCAAAGAAGCGCTCTGGTAAAAATTCTAGTGGTTGATTCCATGTTCTCGGGTCTCTATGAATTACCCATGTATTTACTATTAGTATTGTTCTTGCTGGAATATGGAAGCCTCCAATTGTGCAAGATGTAATAGATTCATGTGGTGAAAGTAAAGGTGCTAATGGAAATAGGCGCATTGTCTCCTTAACTATTGCTTGCAAGTATTTTAACTGTGGTATATCTGACTCTTCTACCAATCGACTTTGTCCAATTTTAGAATCAATCTCATCTTGGGCCATTTTCATTTTATCAGGATGCAACAATAATAATGATAACATCCATTCAACTGAAAGTGAAGAAGTATCTACACCTGCACTAAACATATTCTGAAAGAAAAATATACATTAGTAACATAAAAATAATAGGAGTAAGACATTTTTATCACTATTATAAATGTGATTTTTCTATTATTAATGAAAATATTAATTGTAATATTAAAAATAAGAGAAATGTATATTAACAACTACATGAAATAGATTAAAAATTATAAGAATAAATGAAATATAATTTTGAGAAGAATTACTTGTCATTTTAGACTGGTATGTTAAAAAGTACACAATATAATATTAAGACTTTTAATCATAGAACTAAATTCCAACAAACAAATTTTGTAAGAATATTTCATTCCAATGAAACACTCTTTTAAAACTTGTAAGAATTGTGATAGTGTCACAATAAATAGTAACAAAAAAATTGTGATAATGTCACAATAAAATAACATTTTATAAAAACCAAGATTTGAGTGCAATAAGAGAGCAACTACAATTTCCACACATGTTTCTTTTTATACAATTTATGAGAAGGAAACCTAGTATTTTTATGTCTTTGTTTTGTTATTTTTAGGGTTCTACATCATTAGGATAACCCTTTTAATGGATCCCATTCTTTATTTGTAGTTTTTCATGTTGAGGCATTGTGAATTGGAGAGAGCAATAACAAAAGATCAGGAAAACCTCTCAATTTTGTGTCTAAATTCTTCCATGATGTCATTTTCAAAATCACCAATTTTTAATTAGCGCTTGATGTTGTTAATGCTTGTAAATGGCTTGACTAGTTTATGCTCATTATTTGTTGTGTTGGCTATGTACCATTTAAAAGCATAATTCATAGTAGATATGTTAAATCAAATTAGCTTCATTTAATTTTAAGCTATCTACAATGTAATCAATTTTTCTTCTCTTTCAATTTGCCCAAGCTAACTAGTGGACACAATCCTCTCCCATGGACTATATGATATGACATGTGCATTTCTTGCTACCCTTTTTCCTCATTATACAAAGTATTATATGTAGTGCCTCACTATACATCTCTTAAGATGCCTATTTCGACTAATTTCTTATACTGTTGTAAATTCCTAAATCACATAACCTACTTTCTTAGCTAGTGGGTATGTCTTTAACCCAAACATGTTCTATTTGTCTTGACTATATTGTTAGGAATGAATGTTGAATATATCCTATATATGGGGGAGTATTCACAGCCATTCTGTAGCAGTCGTTATTGCATTCATGACTATGATTGTCATTGATGTCAACACAGTGATCTACTGAAGATTAGAAGAGAAGCAGACAATGTTTGTATTAGCGCACGTGGGATATTGAAGATCAAGCTATGCAGAGTTGAGGACTTAATTTATGATGTTTCCTGAGATTGTGGTTAAGAGCGCATATATAAATTCAACTATTCATGACATTTATGTGTAAATTAGTGGAAGCAATATTCAGGCAGTGTTCCTGAGAAGTAGTTTGTGGAAATCAGATGATATCTCCTAATCGCGATAGAGTCTGAGCATGCAAAGTTGTACAGATGATGAAGACATGATGATTGTGACATGGATGTGACATCAAGGTCATAGGTCGCACGAGTGAAGAATTATCTTAATTGGAAGCCAAAAATTTTATGTAATTGTGGAATATTGTGTAACGTGTGGAAGATTTATTTTGTAATTTGTATGCCAACTCATTTGTAATTATTTGAGTGTGGTATAAAGGAAGGATTATTTTCCTTATTGTAATGTAGTATTATGTGGAAGTGAATTGTAGAATTGAGTAATACTTGTTGTAAGAGGATATGCGAAGTACAAAGATCTGGTATTGAGATCTGATGAAGTAGTTGGTGTGATTTGGCACAGTCAGAGGAGAAGTGATAAGTTGTTGAGATCAATAATATTTTGGTATTATTCTGTTGAGTAATATAGAGATCAGTTGGACAGTGTGTTCAGTGATCTTGCCCTTGAAGCTATTTGGACAATAGATCCTTCTATCTTCCATAACTCCTAATAGCGTTAGAATCTTTTAACTGGGATTCAAAGTCTCCTAACAGAGATTCATATGTACTAAATGTATTTCATAAGACTCCTAACAGAGTCCATCCTCTCACAAGGAATTTTCATATTAGTGCATCTTTTGTGGGTATCATTCCCACCGGGGTTTACTCTTTGATCAAGACGTTCCCTAGTCAACATATCTTGTGTTATTGTGTTGTTGTGTATGTATATATTTTTATGGTTGTTGATTACATTGCTTACATGGTTGAAATCTATTAAAGGTGATAAAAGTTGTATTTATCTGATAATTGATTCACCCCCCCCTCTCAGTTATCTTGGTGGACTTTACTTTCTAACATATATAGCATAAAATTGTGTTAAAATTGAGATTTCTCATGATTTGAAGCAAATTGTTGACATATTTATAGTTGAAATGTAACATACATATTGTGTTCTATATATTAACCTAATAATATTTTTTTGTTTTGTCAAGCTTTTGACCACAAAATTAAAAATTGAATCATTTTGCTACCTTCAATCCTATATCACCTTTAAAGGTAGTTGTCAAGCTATGAAAAATTATAGAACTATGGACTAAAGTTGTATGCTATAAAAATGAAAATAATGGGGCTTGAAAGAACTCCCAATCAAAACCAGACTTATTAATAATATGATTTCCATGACCCCTCCAAGCCTTATGCTTGCAATAAAGTAATAAAACTTGTGGCTTAGTCATATTCCAATTATACAATAAGTCACTTGTGGTTTAGTCTCAACTACTCATATAGTGTCCTCTAATGAGTCTACAAAAGAGTTCATAAGTCTTGATTTTATATAACACACCTTCCTAAGGGTTTCCTTTCCTTACACAGTCTTGTGAATTTTGATTATTCCATAGTTAGAGGGATGAAAATAATCTTTAGATATTGGATATGGATAATCTATTATTAAGAAAAGGGAAATGAAGTTTGGCTCCTCCTCCATGGATAGCCAAATTAGCATGTCCCTTGATCATCTTGCTTCAAGAAATGTAAGGATTCTAACACATAAAAGCACCAATTCACAGTTCAAAGATACAAATTATTTAATTGTATTCTTTATCTTTAGAAATTCAAGATAGTTGGGTTTTTTATTTCAATCATTTCCCATGTCATACAACTACATATGTAGCATTTGCTTGAGTGATAATCATTAAGTAAGATTAAGGTGGAATTATTACTTTGTGTAAACATGTGTACCATCCTAAAAAGTAAGCACCCTTGATTAGGTGCTTATTTTAGCCCTATTTTAGTATATATGGGTTCCCACATTGATTTCATGCTCTCTTAACACTCATTAGACCTTCAAATTAACATTATAAGTCCTATATTGGTTTAGTTTCTTCAAAACTTGAGATCAACCCTTATTTATAAGTATGCTCCTCTATTTTTCCTCCAATCAAATAATTCATTTCATCTCGTAGGACCTATCTTACTATTTATGACCTTTAAATTATCTCTTCGACCTTAGATTAAGCTATACGTGGAAATCCTACACTTGTTGACTGTTCAGGACCCACAACCCAAAGTTGAGCCTTAATTGTTGGGTACATGTCACCAATGACAACATGTCCCTAGGACTTGTCACCAATGGCATCATGTCCTCGAGAATTAAGGCCCACATTTGATCTGGGGCCCTATGTTGGTGTATTAACAAGAGATTTGGTCTCGGCGTCGGATTTCTTGAGCTTTCACCCCCAAAATGACGAATTGAGTATATAAACCCCTATCTCTCCCTATTTTGGTATCCATTATAAAGTAAAAGAATTCACTATCAAGTTTTCAAGCATTCATGATCAAGCAAGCAATCTAAATTCACGATCTCTTCTACATTTGAGCATCCAAGTCTTTAATCGTTCAAAACATTATATTATTCTTCTTCATCAAGCATTGTGGTAAAACTACAACATCCATCATCCAAGGCTTATATTTTGTGATTTACTTTTGAGCTTTTATGGATTTCAAGCTATTGCATTAACATTTGCAGTCATATCCAAAGAAGCATTGCATCATCAAAGCATGAAGTAATTTAGATCTATCTTCTATTTCATATTTACTTATGCAATTTCATTTTATTGTCAAGGTTGACTCCTCAACAAGGGGTTTGACTAAGGAAAACACCTTTAGCCAACCTTCTTCCCCATTTTTTATGTGCATGAACATGTTATAGAGTTTTCCAACAAGATCTGGAAAGATCGAAAAATGTCAGCCAATCCTTGGAAAATTTAGTCAAAAACACCTGGTACATGTCACCATTGTCATCATGTCCTAGGTACATGTTGACATTGTCATCATGTCCTTGCATTTTGATCCTAGATTTGGTAGGAAGCCAAATTATAGCCTCTAGGTCTTAGATCTGCAGCTATAGGTCATTCTGGGATTTTGACAATCGAGAATTCAAATAGAAAAACTCACTTTTCTTATTTTCATTTTCATGTGCATTCAAATTCTTCTCTATTCCCTTTTACATTAGTTTTCTTAGTTGGATTAGATAAGATTTGTTCTTATTTAGTCTCTTGCATATCAATATCATTCCTCTCCTTCTCAATTTTAAGCAACAAAGGAATAGAAACTCCAAAGACATTAATATTGCATTGGCATCTTTCTTACCAAGTGGTGCCAATCATATTTGTCTTGAGGTGGTCTTGTATTCCAATGTTCCTTATGAATTGGGGAAATTGATATTTTCATAGTGATCCCATTTTCATAGTGTACAACATGTAGAAACACTATTATGTTTTCTATCATTCTAATCCAACCAACAATGATTTATGGGACCTCATAAGAATTGATAACTAGCTTTTTTATCTTTACATCAATACAATGTCTTAAATGATGTGATTTAAGAGCCCTATTACATTTTTTTATTAGAGGTCAAACATGTTTTGAAAAGATCAAACACCCTATAAGGGCTCTACTAAGTTGGTGCATTACATGTAATCTCTTTTTGGTAAATTGCGTTAGTGATAGTGACTTTGTTATGACTAAGGTGACACATGAAACACAAGGCCATATTTTGATATGTTGGTTAATTTACAAGTGGAAAACATGATTTTACATGTGATATAAATTAGTTCTTATGAATTAAATAGTGTCAACCAAAATATATCTTTTCTTTACCCAAATATTGTACAGAGGATGTGAAAGAGTCAAAGAGGCTTGTTTCTACCATGCTTTTGACATAACTATGTTTTTTTGTTGATTATTTTTTTATTAGTAATAATAATAATTTTAATAATATCATAAAAATGGAGTACAATAAATTAATTATGCGATGAACAATACACCACCCTATCGCCATCCGACCACCAACCTGTGAAAAAAAACATCAACCACCCCTCACCACCACTTGACCACCACCCTCAACAACACCAACCTAGCCAAACCAGCAAAAACTCCACAACCACCCTTTACATACAATAATACCCCCTTGTGTATAACCGACCAAAAATTTGGGCCATGGCCAAAATACGCCCACCGAAGACATTCATCTAGCACTGTTGTATACATTCAAAACATATGTCTGCACTCTATTCTAGAAAACATCACACCTGAGGAAGCCTTTACATGAAAGAAACCAGATCTAAGTCATCTTAGAATCTTCGGATGTCTTGTATACATTCATATTCCCAAAGAGAAAAGAACCAAATTAGATCCTTCTGGAAAGAGAGGAATATTTGTTGGTTACAATGAAACTACCACAGGGTACATGGTATACATACCAGGATAGAAACCCATTCAAGTTAGCAAAGATATCAAATTTGAAGAGGACACTTCTCTAAAAATATCCACACTCACTGAAGAAGGATCAAATGAGAATTAGAGGGAGAATATTATAGAATATGATGAAATTGAGAATTAGAGGGAGAATGCCTTTCAAAATAATGAGAATCAAAGAGAGAACATAATAGAAAACTATGAACCTTCTCCATCTCACCTTGAAGATGTTGAAATTCCTAACAGCAAGAAAAGGCCATTATGGGCAAGAAAAATGATTGAGGAAAACAATGTTGAACCAAATGAAATGTCCAAAGAAAGTAAAAGAACAAGGAATAAAAAATGCTACCTTGCACTTATGGCAGAAATTACAAAACCAGAACCAACTAATGTTAAAGAAGCCCTAGCATGTCAAGCCTGGAAAGATGCAATGATCGAAGAAAACCAATCTATTGTTAAAAATGATGTTTGGGAAGTAGTGCCTATACCAAAAGGGAAAATTGTCATCTCCTCTAGATGGTTATTCAAAGTCAAATATGCATCCGATGACAGTATTGAAAAACATAAAGCCAGATTTGTTGCCAGGGGTTTTTCTCAAAAGGCTGGAATTGACTACGAAGAAACTTTTGCTCCAGTTGCTCGTTACACTTCTGTAAGAACTATTATAGCCATTGCAGCATCCAAAGGGTGGAAGATACATCAAATGGATGTAAAAACAACATTTCTAGATGGAGTCATTGAAGAAGTATACATGGAACAACCAGAAGGCTTCATCACCCATGACAATAATTATGCAAATTGAAGAAAGCACTCTACGGTCTCAAGCAAGCTCCCAAGGCTTGGTATGAACGTATAGATAATTATCTATCTAAGTTAGGGTACTCTAAGAATGAAGCCAATCCAAATATATACTTCAAAATGTCCAAAGGTGAAATGGTAATCATATTTATTAATGTTGATGATTTACTAATTACTGGAGAAGATCGTCTTATTGCTAAATGCAAACAATAACTCACAAATGAATTTGATATGAAAGGTCTAGGATTGTTACACTACTTCTTAGGATTAGAAGTTGTACAAAAAGAAAACTATATTTTTCTAAATCAAAGAAATTATACTATGGACATCTTAACCAGATTTGGCATCAAGGAATGTAAACCATTAACCACTTCGATGGAAACAAATCTTCATTAACTCGTCCTGATATCTTCTATGCTATGAATGTTTTAAGTCATTTCATGTGTCAACCTAAGAAGATTCATTTAACAACTGCTAAACATATTCTGAGATACTTATGTGGTACAATTGAATTGGGTCTAAAGTATGAGAATGTTGAGATACAACTCCAAGGATTCACTAACTCTGATTGGGCCAGAAACTCTATCGATCGGAAAAGTACTATAGGATGTTGCTTTAGCCCTAGATCAGCAATGATTTAGTGGTTCAGTAGAAAATAGTTAGTAGTTGCTCAAAGTTCTACCGAAGCAGAATACATGACTACCTCTATGGGTGCTCATGAAGCAGTATGGTTAAGGAAGTTACTATTTGGATTGTTTGGCAAGCCTCTACAACTTACAGTAATTTATTGTGACAATCAAAGTTGCATTAAGCTTTTTGTAAATCCAATTTTTCATAACTGCTCCAAACACATAGAAATTCCTTATCACTGCATAAGAGATATGGTAGACATAAATGTTATCAAACTTGTCCACATAAGTACTAAAGAACAAAATGCTGATATTTTTACCAAGCCTCTTGCGAAGTTGAAAATCGAGTACTTCAGACATAAACTTGGTATGATTAAGTTGTGATTAAATTTCTGAGATTCTATCTCTTAAATATGTAATTTAATGTATTCATGAATAAAATTAAATATTGCAATATTGTGTTTTTGAAAGATGATGATCTTTCTTGTGTGAAGTCTCTATTGTAAGGTAACGACCTACAATAGTTTGACTTAAGTTATCATCTAATCTAGTTCTGAATTTAGTCAGGGATCATGATAACAAGTGGTTCAAGTTTTGATCCAAATTGCGCCAGATATCTTGACACCTATATTTATCATTAAAATCCAGTTATGAATTGAGTCAGGGATTGTGATAAATTTTCTTATTAGGTTGAATTATGTTTCAGATCATGTCAAAAATCCTAATTCAAAGTGATTATTTGTTATTAAAAGGAAATCTAGTTCTGAATTAAGTCGGGGATTTCAATAACACTCACTTCTTGTGTATATCAATCTCCTCTTGCTAAGAGGGAGTGTTAAATAATAGCATCAAATTGATTGATATAATTATATTAATATAATAGTCGATTACACACACACACACACACACACACACACACACACACACACATATAGTTAATATGGCCGAGCATATATTGCAATGATGTTACGATTAACTATCGTTCGATAGTTAACGTAACATCATATTAATATATGATATGTTACGTTAACTATCGAAAGGTAGTTAATGTAACACATATATGTGTTATGAAGGGTTACGTAATAAAGAGAGCCATAGGGCATGTCTACGTATAGACATGGCTCTACGTGGCTTAAGCCATGTAGAGTCATGTCTCTACGCAGATGTGGCCTTTCACATTCATATTTATATGGATTGTATGATCAAGAGGAAGCAATCAATTCACATGGCATTGTCTTCTCTTTGCAGTCATACAATTTAGAGTTAATAAGTATTCACTGCTCAGAATAACATAGAATTAAAACAACACATTTATCTAAATCAGATTTCCTCTATCAAGATCCTGCATTCCTAACAATTAAAACCCTCACTAAACCCTCCTAGTTGAGATAGGGTACTGTACGGATGCTTAGGAACCCAAAACCAACAAAATCTCGTAGGGTTTCCTAAATGACCAAAGAATCCATGATTTGTTTGGGAGGTCCTTCAGGAGCAATTTGTAGGAAAGTCTAAAAACCCGGATAAGGAGACCTAAATGGGGGATCAAGGGCTACAAGGCCAAAACAAATACTTCGAAGAGATCGGTAAGGAAGAGTTGAGAAGATCTTGATAAAAATGTGTCAAGAATTGAATAAAGACAATAATTTGTACCTCCACACCCCTGCAAGACTCACCACTTGCTTAAGAGGTAGAGTACACTTGGAAGAATGGAAGATAGATTGAGAAGAGAAGGTACACTTGAACATTGATAGGTCACTTAGAAGTATGGGAGTAGTTTACTCTGTTTGAGGATATTGAGGAAGTCCTTAGGAGACAAGGAGACATCTTGTTGAAGCCCTAATCAAGGAATTGGGGAGTTGGAGAGTTGGGAACCTAAGTGGCCCTGACAGGAGAGTTGGAAACCTAGTGTGATCCTATCAATTTTAAGCAAGAAAGGAATAGAAACTCCAAAGGCATTAATATTGCATTGGCATCTTTCTTACCAAGTGGTGCCAATCATATTTGTCTTGAGGTGGTCTTTTATTCTAATGTGCCTTATGAATTGGGGAAATTGGTAATTTTATGTGATCCCGTTTTCATAGTGTACAATAAATAGAAACACTATTATGTTTTCTATCATTTTAATCCAACCAACAATGATTTATGAGTGTGTGTGTGAATTTTGTACCTAGCTGTAGACACAACACTTCAATAAAACATTAGAGGTTAGCAAAAATCAAAATCGTGCAATAAATTGAAAACTAAACTAACCAGGCGATTTACTGCCTTCTAGTAGATGCGAGTGTGAATTCTCAGATTGGACCGAGATCAATGACCTTGATGACACCTAAACGAAGGATTTAAATGCAAAATCTAGATATGGAATGAATGCAATTAATCTATTTTTTTGGATTTTCTGTGCAATTATGATGAAAACTTGATATGAATCTATGCTATATGAAAATTGATATGCTAAAATGATCTAACAATAATATTCTAAATGATATGGATACTATGCAAAAATAATGAAAATCTCACAACTCGAATTTTCAAGATCAATTCTTCAGTCTCCAATTTGGCAGCACGAGTGTGCAATTTGTGGATGGATCGATTGATAATGAAGAGCTGAAGCCTTAATTTATAGAAATCTAGGGCTTTGGAGGTGCATGAAAACAAAGCCATAAATCACTCAAATAACTCAGGTTGATTTTTGAGTTATTTTTAAATAAATGATAATTAACTCACAAAAACATGCAAAAGTAGAGTTTAACTCAAAATATAGTTTAGATTTAATTGATAATTGATAGTTGTATGCTTTTCTGATTGTGCATGTTTTATTTATGAATTAATTTAATATTAAAGTGATTTATTTCCAACTTAGCTGATTTTGAAAAATAAAACAATTGATTTATGAGTTAATCAATTATTTTTCAAACTTTTATTCTAAAATAATATCATTAAATATGACAACTTGCTTTAATTAATTAAATAAGAATTCTATTTTGAGTTAAACTCTGCTTTTGCATGTTTTTGTGAGTTAATTATCTTTTATTTAAAAATAACTCAAAATCAACCTGAGTTATTTGAGTGATTTATGGCTTTGTTTTCATGCACCTCCAAAGCCCTAGATTTCTATAAATTAAGGCTTCAGCTCTTCATTATCAATCGATCCATCCACGAATTACACACTCGCGCTACCAAATTGGAGACTGAAGAATCAATCTTGAGAATTCAAGTTGTTGTGAGATTTTCATTATTTTTGCATAGTATCCATATCATTTAGAATATTATTGTTAGATCATTTTAACATTTCAATTTTCATATAGCATAGATTCATATCAAGTTTTCATCATAATTGCACAAAAAATCCAAAAAAATAGATTAATTGCATTCATTCCATATCTAGATTTTGATTTTAAATCCTTCATTTAGGTGTCGTCAAGGTCACTGATCTTGGTCCAATCTGAGAATTCACACTCATGTCTACTAGAAGGCAGTAAATCGCCTAGTTAGTTTAGTTTTCAATTTATTGCACGATTTTGATTTTTGCTAACCTCTAATGTTTTACTGAAGTGTTGTGTTTACAGCTAGGTACAAAATTCACACACACATTTCTGACACCCACCATGGGGCCTTGAAATGGGTTTCCATTCTATTCTATCAAATTTCTATCATTTTTCTCGAACCCAGGACAACAAGGTTAATTTTTGTGAGTTTTGTGATAAATTTCTGGGCTGTTTTTCAAAAAATCTGACTGATATTTTTATTGATACATGCACATATGACATGATACAAATCCAAAATTTATATTTTTGGAAAGGCATTTGAGTTAGATTTCATTTTCCATTGGTTTGGATTAATTTTGTTTTGATTTGCAAAAGTTATAATCATTTTAGTGAAGACTGGTCTGAACTTGATTTTATGAAATCTGACTGATGTTTTTATTGGTACATGCACATATGACATGATACAGATCCAAAATTTATATTTTTGGAAAAGTATTTGAGTTAGCTTTCATTTTCTATTGGTTTGGATTAATTTCGTTTTGATTTGCAAAAGTTATGATCATTTTAGTGAAGACTGGTCTGAACTTGATTTTATGAAATCCAACTGATATTTTTATTGGTACATGCACATATGACATGATACATATCTAAAATTTATATTTATGGAAAGGTATTTGAGTTAGCTTTTATTTTCCATTGGTTTGGATTAATTTCGTTTTGATTTGCAAAAGTTATTGTCGATTTAGTGCAGACTGGTCAAAATCTGATTTTTTATGACAACAGGTTTTTCGATTATCAAATGACATATTATATTTGACTAACCCAATTTTCTACCACGTGGGGTTGACAAGTTGTGTTTCTTTTTTTTGATGGATTTTTATAACATTGGGTTTCATGTACAAGACTAGGTAAGTTTTTCATAACAGTGGTTTGCAGGTGCAGGTATGTCTTGTGGGTACAAAAGATAGAAGACAAATGCTCAAAAATTGTTAAAACAGGTAAAATTTACTAAGCGCATTGCGAGGAACTCAGGTATTCTATTACATCTGATAAAAATTTATTTTGGAACATAAAACAAACTCTCTTGTGTCAAGCTTGAGTGCCTTTACAACTTTCATAATTCACACTTCAGTTTTGGCTCTAAAATGAACATAGATTTGTTTTTTGCATATCTGTTACACATAGTAATTAGGCTCTATGAACACTATTTGTGGTTCTTGAGAGAGTGGGTTTCCAGTGAAACTCTTCTCAACGAGAGAACCCCTTGTAGGTAGGGAGGATACTAAGGGAGTCTCACATTCCACTAGATCCGTGTGTCTTCAACTTTTGATCGATGCATTCTCTCTCCAGAGAGGTTGATAGATCATAAGGGGTTGACATCATAGATCTTTGTGAGATAATCTTAGTCTTAGCATGTCGGATTAATCTATCTGCTTTGTTTGGGTTAAAAGTGAAAAGGCTAGGGGATTATGCTCTACTTCCTTTTTGGATAGTACTAGAAACCCAAATCCTTGAATTTGGAACCAGTCTCCATGTGGTATATTTTGTGAGTCACCTTTAGAGAGGGTTAACCATAGTGGACATTCCCTTAATTGGGTCAACCACGTTGATGGAACCTCAAGCGGTAATAGTCATTTTCGCTGTGGTAGTGACAACCGCTATATAAATGTCCTGTTGGAAGAAATCTCCATAGGTGTGGTCTCTTGCTGGGCTGTCAGATCTTCCTAGAAGATCCTAAAGATTAAGTTCTTAGACTGTGTCAAAACCTCGGTGCGCTTGGATTGGAGTTCACCCTCTTGGATCACAAAAGTTGCAGAGTCAGACCATTACTACAAACCCTAGTGAGGCCAATTTTTCATTTTCTAGGAATATGTGCGTGATTGAAAAACTTTTTGAAACATACACAAGTAGTATTTCTAGGGATTAGCACAATAAGTCACTATTGTTTGTTCATACGCAAGGGTGCTTTTGCCCTTGTTCATTGTTTTTAGACAATTGCTTGCTCCCCTTGCTTTCTATTCTGCGTTCTTGATATCTACTTGGTTACTTGAGACAAACTTTTACACAGATCTTCAAAAACTGGATAGAAAAATTTGCAAACAAACTGATACTGAAAAATTGCAAAATTGCAAATCTGAAGCAAAAATCCTTTCTGGTGTCAAAAGTCATCCTAAAATTTCAAAACTCGTATCAAAGCCAAAGTCAAAGTTGTCAGAGATTGGTCAAATTTATCAGAAATCCAATTTTTACAGCCTATTCACAAAATCTATCAAAATAGCGAACTGATTCTTGTCATTTCTAGTCATTCTTGGTCGGTCTGGGTCAAATCTTAGGTGCTATGACATGTTGCTCAATATCCAAATGAACTTAAATGGTATCAATTTGCACAAAATGACTCTTGGTCTTCTTTCTTCCACATCTCGCATGTCTTCCTAGTCTCCCATTTCATCTTTTCTCTTCTTCCAAAACTCTTCACGTCTTCTTGATTCTTTTCCTCTTATTATCTAGTCTATTTTCTTCTATTCATCTCTTATGTCACTTACATGCTTGATCCCTCCTCCTCCATCAATTCAAGGAGTCAATTAACAAACTCTACATCAATCTATTCTAGGGAGTCCTAAAACTCCTAACATGTCTCAAAGAATCAGTACACATGAGGAAGAAATTCTAATCACAGCTATGAGGAAACAAATGCATGTCATGCAAGTCAAACTTAACAAACTTGAGAAAGAAAAGGAACCTAAAGAGTTCTCCATGGAAGCTCTATACCCTTTTCCATTTGATAAAGACTTGTACATGTCACCATGCCCTCAGACAAAATATGAGCAACGTGATAATCCTTTTGATACTTCTTCCACAGAGAGTGACACACCCATCTTTGAAGACTATGATGACTATGATGAGGGACAATATAGTGATACCTATGACACCTTTGTTCCTAAGAGTCCTCCTAGTCATGTGCTTGTGCTTACTGGAAATGGGACGTCACGTTGGATAGATCGTGAGGGTGATCCATATGATTCTGATTTTGAAAAATACTTTGATGAAATCTGTGAATAATACCTAAATGATACATCTACTTCACTTGAGGAAAAGAAAGTTTTCTACGCTGATTATAAAGGTCGCTACTATAAGAATCTCTCCTCAAGAAATCTCAGGCTGAAAATAAAGATTATACTCTCAAGAAAGATCATGTTAATGTTGAACCTTTGTCTTGTGATGGTTCCTTTCCATCCCCTACTTCCTCCAATACCCATACATTTCCTAAAACTTCCAAATCTAGTGAATCTTTCACAAGTCCTTCATCCACCAAAGGTTCTAATACTTTTCGTGCGGTTCCCTATAGTTATCCTCAAGGGCTACCTCTTAAAGAAACTCACGCTAACCTTCACTTGACTGCAAATACTTTCAATAATGCTAAACCTAAAGACCCTAATCTTTTATACACTATAATGCCTACTCCAGCTAGTCCTTCACCATCTCTTCCAAAGTCTTCCATACAATTCCAACATGCTTCATTGCCCTTAGAAGTGGCTCCATGTCAAAAGGACTCTAAAAATGATAAAGAAAATAACATAAAGAAAGATCAAGAAACCTCCATGTCATCCAATCCTTTTCATGATGTCTCTTATCCATTCTATGGTTCTTTTGATCATGCGTGCCCTTTTTCATGCATTCCACCATGTCTTAAGTCTTCTCCTAAGTAAGATCAAGCTACTACTTACACTATTGAGCTTATTGACAATCAAAATAACCTTACCCCACTTCCGCTTTCCAAAAGATGATACTTCCATTAAGGTTGGTAAAAATGGTGTTGTTACTTCCAATGTTAAGCCTATTGAAAATCAAGAGAAAAATTATGTGCTTATGCTATCCAAAGATCCTTGTCAAGATCAAAGTCTTCCATCTTCTTGTTCTACCACTCCATGTTCGTTTCCACTTTCTACTCTTCCTAAGTCTTTGCAAGCTTTGAACAATCCTATCAAAGAAGGTGCTCATATTCAAGATGTCCACGATTCTATTGAAAATCCTAATGCTCACTCTAAAGGTGCTGATGTCCTTGGTTGTCAAATAAATGTTGATAAACTTGTTGATTATTCTTTTGCGTCTTCCATATCCATCCTTGGACCTCCTCCACCAATACTAAGGGCTTCACGTCTGCCTTCCATCTTGGGTCCTTATGTCCCTTCACTTTCCCCTCCTAACTCTCCTAATTCACCATCCATCTTAGGTCCTTACGTTCCTCCATCTCCCATCTTTCCTCAAGATCAACATAGATGCATACCCTTGAATCTTTTTCATCCACCCACCCATTTAAACTAGTCATATCCTCCTTCTTCTTCCACAAGTCCCAAGTTCTTTGGAAGTAACTTGAATGTTCAATACAAGAAAAAGAAGCAATACAAGAATCTATCAAGAAAAGAAGATCACCATGTCTCCTCTAATCGACATAGAGGAATAAAGTCAAAAGAGATATCTAAGAAAAAAACTCCAAGACAAGTATGGGTTCCAAAATCTGTCATTAAAGATATTCTCTCTAGATCATCAAAAGGAAATGAAAAGCCTACAGCTATATGGATTCCAAAATCTCTCTTGAAAAAGTCTGATGTTGAGAAACAAGTGAAGTTGACATTCAAGCTTCCAAGGACTTCCACTTTATCTTCTTCCAAAAATATTCTTCCATTCCATGCGCCTAAACCACAACCTCTGCTATCCATTCGCTATATTCCTTCACGTATTCCTTCATTCACGTTTTCTCCATCCTCTCACCACCTTTCAAAGTGTGTGTTGATGTTGATCTTGCCTTCCTTTCCATCTACCCTTTCACGATCCTTCCATTCATTATCCTTCTACCTTTTATTCTTTTTCCTCATTTGCCTATTCCTCCTATCTTCCAACCTCACTCACTTTATATAAAACCCTGTCCTCCTTTTTTCTCTTCCATATTCCTTTCCCTATCAACATCTTTGAGTATATCATTCGAATCTTTGGCATATCATGGTTTATCCTTTTAAGGAGCATTATCTAAAAAGCTTGCCTTCTTCCCAAAAAAAAAAAAAAAAAAAAAAGAGAAATGAAGAAAAAAATTGAAAATGTGCCTTGGTGGAAACTTGGAAACAGGCGTCTTGGTAGCAAAAGTAAAGAGAAATAAATTCGTCTTATGGTGAAAACCACTCCTTTGTGGCACCTTGGATAAGTACTGTGATGAAAACATGGCGATCAGGCATCATGCATAGTTCTTCTACATATTTCATCCATTTCATCTTCTCTCTTTGATCTTGACAATGTTGATCTATACACGAACATTTGGCTATCTTGTGAGCTATCTTACGATGATCTTGCTTTCATTCCCTTCCTGTTTAGTCTTCATATTTATTTTCCTCCATTCATTCTAGCCTTTCGCCATCCTTTTCCTCTTTGGTCTTGATCTAAAAAAAAAAGTAGAACACGATGCTTTGAAACCTCTTGACATATCTACTCCTTTGGACTACATCCTTTCCTTCTTTGGCATTATGCTTTTGTGACTTATCCTATGCTAGCTTTTCATTACTTGTCCAAATGTGCTTTACATGACAATTTTTCCCTAGCTTGCATATTCTTGAGGAGTTTTCCCTTGAGGATTTCTTTTTTTCATTCTCTTGTCTTCCATCTCTTCCACTAGCTTGCCAATCCCTCTTGTTCTCCACCTTGCTAGACATTGGGACTACACAATATGATCTTGCTTGGGAGTTTGCAATGGAAAAAGATGCTATCAAGTATACCAAGTATCAAAACAAGTATCAGAACCAGTATCAGAACACCCACTAGGGCTACACCTTTCACTTTAGTTTATGGGTCTGAAACGGTACTGCCTATTAAGGTTGAAATCCCATCACTAAGAATCAGAATGCATGGTCTAGTAACTGATGATAACTACAGAGTGTCTAGGTTGCAAGAACTTGAACTACTAGATGAGCGCAGACAAGCAGCGTATGATCATCTCAGATTATATCAGAAGAGAATGTCTAGAGGTTACAACAAGAAAGTTAGACATAGAGAATTCCAAGTTGGTGATCTAGTCTTGAGAGAGAATCCAAAAAAATCAATCACATCGAGAACGCAAGGGGAAGTTTGAACCCAATTGGCTGGGTCCCTTTGTTATCACTACTACTTTTTGGCTCTAGTGCCTATCAACTCTCAATGACTGAAGGAGAACAGCTCCGAGAACTAATTAATGTTCTCCATCTGAAGAAATTCTACGCCTAAGGCATTCAGTCTATGGTAAAATGTCCTGAAAAAATCTTTAAAATCTGAAAAAGTCCTGAAAAAATGAACATCTTAGTGAAAACCTAGCAATAGGCGCCTTGATGATTCACAAAAAAAGTAAAAAAAATAGCAAAAATACAAAAAAAATTAAAAAAAATGAAAAAGTGCCTTGGTGAAAACCTAGAAACAGGTGCCTTGGTAGCAAAAATAGAATCTCTGCTAAGATGGTGAAAACCCAACAAACGGGCGCCACTTGTTTCAATATGCTCCATCTATCAGTGCAATCTTGGTCTTTCCCAACTTTTAGTCTTGCTTTAGTTTGTACATATCTCCCAGTTTGTTTCTGCATTCCTATTTTCAATAAGTTAGTTTGTACGCCAATCGGTTCAAGCATTTGTATCCTATCAATGTTCAAACTTGGGGGCAATCAAAGTCATATCCTGTGACCTCCAATGTATCTTAAACGTATCATATCCAGTCAGAGTCCTTTGAAGCTTCATTTGAGTCAGTCAGTCAATCTCGTCTCTAGAAAGGATTTTGCATCAACATCAAACATCAAATTGAAAATAATCTATGCTTTTTACATACTTTTATCTCCTTGTATGCTTATTGATTCGCATTGAAATTTTTGCATATTATGATCCCTCGAGCTCTTCGATGATGTCCTTTATAGGATTTAGAGAAGTGATGACTAGGGGCATAATCTTTTCTTTGTTTTCTTCTTGTATGTGAAAATCTAACAACTTTGGAAATTTTGGATTGAAATGGTGTCCGATTATAAGAGCCTCTATCTCGAATTGGATGACAATGCGTACCTCAACCATTAATACCTGGAAAATTCAAGGAAGTTTGATCTAACTATTGTCTTTTTGAGTGAGTTCTTTCTCCTACTATGAAACACGATCTTGCCTAAGGATGTGGACGATAAAGGGTCACTATGGGTAATTCACATTGGATTTAGAATGATCTCTTGACTGCTTGATGTGTTTGTAATGCAAGGTATATTCAGGTCATCACGACATTTATGTTTTGATGCTTATACAAATTGCAATATCAAAATGGACACGATATTAAGGTGATCCTGGCGTTTGTGCCTTGGTGCTTATATCTAATCCAACATTTCAAAAATAAAATCAATATTCATATATCTATGGTTGATTGACTAGTGGGTGTTGTATTGATTCTTGCATATACAAATTAATGTTCATATGTCTATGGCTTCATAACTAGTGGGCATTGTATTGATTTATCCAATTACCTAAAAATTCGATGATGAGAATAACTGACACATGATCAATGACTAGGTCCTAGGTCTTAGGTTACATTTCATTCTGCATGTCTCTTTGCATTTTGCATGTTTGCATGTTTGCATGATCTCACAATAGCTAAACGAACTTCAATACTTAAACAATTCTCCACTTGTCTCTTCAAATCTAACAAGAGCTAGATCTCACACGAAGGTTCCTCCAACGAAACAACAAGTAGAATCTTTTTTCAGGATGAAAATCAAAATTTGAGATCATTCATATTATTAACTACTTGCATAATCGACCTTCAATCATCACAAGAAATCTAGAATTCAACTTAATTGATTATCTTACATCAAACTATCAAAATTTCAACTTGGTCAACCATGGTCAACTCACGGTCAAACCTAGTCAAACTTGGTCTTTCGGACCTCCAAACGATGCAGAATGTGTTATCAAACGTGTATAACCACATCTCAAATCAATTAACATGCTTCTAAACCATTCAATGCTGACTTTTCTTGTCATATTTTAATTTTAATCCCGAAGGGGGGCATGGTATTGCACATCATTCAAAGTCTATAATCTAAATTTGAAATCATATCTTTATGAAAATCATATCTTTCCTCAGTAATCAAGACAACAACCACATCTAGTTGTTGATTCATCAAAAAGACCTCATCACTTGGGGCAAATCAATCATCGCTCGGGGCATATCAGATTCATCGAGATCCATATCAATCTGGTATTCTCTTAATCTTGTAAATTGTATCAGTTTTCATAACTATTGGTTCAATTGTGTTATTTCATTGGTTCTTCGAAAACTGAAGGGTTTAGATGTGATACCAATGTGATTCTTATCGACAATCGGGTCTGAAATCGGTCACTCACTTCTTTGCAATCATAAGGTTCAGAATCAGGCATTTTGACACTTTTTCGCAATCATCGGTTCATTGCTGTTATAGTTAACATTATCTTTGGTCATTCAGGACCTATTATCTTCAAATCTTTCAATCAGCTTCTATCTCATATCACAGGTTCTGCTTCATATCAATATCAATTTCAAACATCAGTTTCAATATCATACACAAACTATCTTTGAACCACTGCGCTTCGCACAATAATTCAAAGAGGGCCAAAATGTAATACCCCAAAAATGGGCTATAGGTTCATTAATGTCATACATCGACACATCGAACGAAATCAACATCGAAGTCCTAACCTAAGGCATATCTGAACATCATCGAATCCTAATTGATTATCTCAAATTCTGCATCAAGGAATATTCTAAGTAATATTCCTATTTATCTTAAATTTAATGATTATTTGACAATAAATCCTATTTATCCTAAAGTTTGATTAATTGAATATTCTCAATATTTAATTAATTAGATTTAATACTACCACTTAATTATTTAATTAAATTTAATTATATTTATTCCTAATTATTACTATTTAAATTTGACAATAAATCAAAATTCCTATCATTAATTGATTAAATTCTTATTTAATTAATTAAAGCAAGTTGTCATATTTAATGATATTATTTTAGAATAAATATGATTAAATTAAATTAATTAAATTAATTTATTTTGCAGAATTAAATTAATTAATTAAATATTCATCATATTTATAACAAAATAATATCATTAAATATGACAACTTGCTTTAATTAATTAAATAAAAATTTAATCAATTAATGATAGGAATTTTGATTTATTGTCAAATTTAAATAATAATAATTAGGAATAAATATAATTAAATTCAATTAAATAATTAAGTGGCAGTATTAAATCTAATTAATTAAATATTGAGAATATTCAATTAATCAAACTTTCGAATAAATAGGATTTATTGTCAAATAATCATTAAATTTAAGATAAATAAGAATATTTCCCGATGCAGAATTTGAGATAATCAATTAGGATTCGATGATGTTCAGATGTGCCTTAGGTTAGGACTTTGATGTCGATTTCGTTCGATGTGTCGATGTATTAGGTTAATGAACCTATAGCCCATTTTTGGGGTATTACAATGAGACCTCATAATAATTGATAACTCTTTATCTTTGCATCAATACAATGTCTTAAATGATGTGATTTAAGAGCCCTATTACATTTTTTATTAGAGGTAAAACATGTTTTGAAAAGATCAAAAACCCTATAAGGGCTCTACTAAGTTGGTGCATTACATATAATCTCTTTTTGGTAAATTGGGTTAGTGATAGTGACTTTGTTATGACTAAGGTGGCCTATGAAACACAAGGCCATATTTTGATATGTTGGATAATTTACAAGTGGGAAACATGCTTTTACATGTGATACAAATTAGTTCTTATGACTTAAATATTGTCAACCAAAATATATCTTTTCTTTACCCAAATATTGTACAATGGATGTGAAAGAGTCAAAGAGGCTTGTTTCTACCTGCTTTTGACATAACTATGTTTTTTTGTTGATTATTTTTTTATTCAGTAATAATAATAATTTTATTAATATCATAAAAATGGAGTACAATAAATTAATTATTCCATGAACAATACGCCACCCTACCGCCATCCGACCGCCAACCGACAAAAAAAAAACCTCGACCACCCCTCAACCACCACTTGACCACCCTTAACAACACCAACCTAGCCAAACCCAAAAAAACTCCACAACTACCCTTTACATACAATAATATCCTGTGTATAACTGGCCAAAAATTAGGGCCATAGCTAAAAATACGTCCACTAAAGACCTTGTACAACAAGACTGATTAAAAAATCCCCAACCCTGAACCAATCATGATTCAAAGGGAAAATACCAATGCTAGAGGCTATCAAAGTTTCAAAAATAGTTTACAAAAGGATAGGAAACCAAAATTGTGAGAATCACCCAAACCCAAACAATGACATCTACACAACTCCATCCCCCAACCCCTACCTCAGAAGCACTCGAGTGTGCCTACTTCCTGTTCCTCGACCACCACTTCTTCCTTACATTGGCTAGCAAAATCACCAACACCAATGCTTGGCTTGCCCTATATTCCTAATGTCGAAGAGAGAGTTTTGGAGATTCTCAACCACGTAGCGCCTGAATCCTGTATTCATCCATGTCCACATCGGAGGGCCACTATATGAAGGGGTTTAATTCATAAGCCTATGCCACCCTCGAGTTAGCGATGCCCTCATGAACATTTGAACAAGTGTTTCAAGCGTTGAACCATAGTTGGCCCAAAGAGGGAAGCCTATAGCAGAGAAGAAAGCAAAGTCAAATTTGATTCCATCAAATTCACCACCAATACACACCTTTAGCCACAGTATGGAGAAACGAGGATGCTTGCCCACATTAAAAAGGCATTGGCTAAGCTCCAGAAAGAATGCACCAAAGCTTAAAAACAAGTCAATTTTTTTTTTTTCAGATTTACAAAAACATAGTGATTTTTTTGCAATTTTTTTGTGGTTTTCAACCATAAAATGTGCAGATCATGAAGAACAAATGGTGAAAATTTCATGAAAATCTATTGTGTTTTCCATTTTTTGAAATTTAGTCAACGATGCATTCTATTAGAGCTTAGCCTTGTCCCCTTAAAAAGCCTCACACATACTCTTGTCACATCCATCACATTCCGTACCACAATCATTAATAAGCATGTCAACCTACAACAGGAAGGTGATGTCACACATTAAAGGGAAAATTTTGAAAATCCTCTGCTTGTATATTCTCTTCATCACGAAATGCCAATGTTCACTTTGAAAGGGCATCATCTAGTTCATTCTCAGATCTCCAAACATGGCTGATTTGAAATTGAAGAAAGGATAATTCCTTACAGATTACAAAGATGTATTTTTGTAGGTGTCAAGCTTGTGCACTCCTAGTCGTGATTACATTCATAATAATTAGAGAATTGCCTTCCAAGTGAATTCTTGATACCCTTAAACTTTTGCCAAGTTTAATGACATGAAGTGCCACAATTGCTTCTGCCACATTATCTATCCACTCTAGAATCCTCTTTGTCCCCATAGTAAGAATACTTACCGACTAGTCTCTCACCAAAAACCCAATTCTAGAGGGCCTCAAGTTGCCCTTGGAGGCACCATCGAAATTGATCTTTATCCACCCTTCCAATAGATGCGACCACCTAACCTTTTTACTAGTATTAGATGCTAGATTCACCTAGCTCTACCCATTAGCATGCATTTTTTTGTCGATTGTTAGTCCTTTAGTAGAAACATTTTTAGATTTTTCAATTTTCAATCGCTTAAAAATCCAATTTAAAAGTTGAATGGGTTCTCAAAACTTAAGATAAAAACCTATTTTTAAAGTACATCACTACTCTATCATAAATATATTTGACCCATATTTTATATGTTTATAACCTAATGTTGCCTCCAAAAGGTGATAAGGTTTATATTACTATATGATCTAATGTTGTTACCTATATTGTCTATTCCTTGAGAATATTTGATCTATAGTTAAAAAAGATACATTATTGCAAGTCTTATTTAAGACTATGGATTTAAAGATTAGTTGAATTTTTTACTTAGGTGAAACTGGTTCCTTTCCACATATCCATCTAGGTATAGGTGGCTAAACAATGCCACCTTATTTCTGCATTGCTAGAGGAGACTAGATAAAAGCTTCATTGATTAAAAGTTGTCTATAGTTTGTTTTTGAATTTATTTAGGCCTTATATTATAATAATTCTTCTAAAATGGTCAAGTGGTTAAAGATGATGGAAATATCCTTTAGATGATTCCAAATGTGATACAAATATTTATTCACCACTAAACTCAAGCATTTCAATCCTAAGATCCATCTATAAAAGGGGATAGTACTTTTAATGTTTGTTTTGACATATTCCCCTACGAGATCTTTTGAGGCCACATAATTACTAGAGACAAACACATTTCCTAGGAGTTGCTCTATTTTGATATGTTCAACATGGCTAGTGAAAAAGATTCCATTTGTAATGCCTTTCCTTGTGAATTATATAAAATCCTTTAGAGTGATGTTGGCTACAACTTATTTCAAGTCTATCTTGAAGAATTTTATTCTATCTTCTATGGCTTATAACTAATCAAGGATGTACCAATTTCTTTCTAAAAATGATGGTACATTGTTGATCTAAAATTATAGACCTATCCCCCTTTTGAACATATTGTATAAATTTATCACCAAATTTATGTCATTCTACAATAGACATCTCAGCTTGTGTTAAATATCCAACCCATACAAACTAGTTTTATTAAGAGTAGGTATATATTTAATAATTTTAGTATTTTATAGGAGCCTATGTAATAGACTCATGTGTGCAATCAATAAACACTATTCAATAAATTTAAATATGAAAAAGCTTGACATAATTGAATGACATTTCTTCCTTGTTATTCTTGGAGCTCTTAAATTTGGGATCACCTTATATTAGTCCATTCAAATGTTCTTTAAAATGTTACTTCTTATCTCAATATTAAAGGTGACTAGTCAAAACATAGTGGTCTTTTTCATTAAGTATAATAAGGTTTCTTTATCATTCCTTCACTCTAAGTGTTTCAATTTTAAAGGTTCGTTTATATCCTTGCTAATGCTAATTTATAGTGAACGGTCAAAAGTATTTCTCTACATAGTAATGCCTCCTAATGGTTTTCTTATAACCACTTTGTTAATGATTCATTCTTGACACTAACTATTCATACAAAGATAACATGCACCAAAGCTTCACATTCTTATATAATTTTTTTCTACTCTCTAGCTATAGCATTCAATGGAATAAAATGCTTCCATACTTTTAGATGAAAATACATTTATCATGAATTTTGTTTTTAAATATCTAAGAAACCCTTTTCCCTATCATGTAAATGATTCCATGCTTTATAAATATGATATTGATAAAATTGAAAAACACTTAACTTTAGGTCGTCAAGCCACTCTTTCTATGAAGTAAGTTCTATATTTTTTATAGAATTATAGCTTTGGATCATTCTTTGTATTCCTCTTATTAAATACCCGTTAAGACATCATATCACAAGCTAAATAGACTTTTAAGAGAATTCCTATAGGATAATTTAGACCAAAATTAAGGTTCTCTCATGGTTGAGATTTTGATGGCAACAAATCTTAGAATAAATTGCATAACTTTTGTATCATCTTAAAATGGAAGCACTTCCATGATAAGAGCGTTTAGCCCTCTGAGTAAGTGGTCTGGGGTCATGTTAAGTGCCTTGATTGGGTCTTTGCATGTATTTGGATTTTCCCCCCGTTCTATTTCCCTTTGCACCTATTTTCCACTTCCTGTCTGCATTTCCTGGCATTCTGGACTGAGGTCCTGAGGTTTTTGACCTCAAGGTCAAAGTCAACCTTGAGGGTCAAAGTCGACCTCGACTCTAACCTAGGGCAGAGTCTGCCTCATCCTTGACCCACACTTCGAATTTCAAGATTTTCTGATTTTCGGGTATCAGGTTTCAGAAATATTCTTTTTCTCGCCTCCGAGTTAGCCATTTTGGGTTTTTGGGATGGTAAATCTTTAATTGCATTTAATATGGATCCATTTCTAGGGGTTAAGGTTAATTGGGATTTAATTTTCCAATGTCGGCCTTCTCTAGAGGTTTGTGCCCTAGTTCACTATAAAAGGAGGCCTTCCTCTCTCATTTTCACATCCATAATCAAGCAATGACATCTCATCTCAAGCAATTTTATGAGAAAGTTCTCAAGTGCAAGCAAGTGAATTCAAGCATTCAAGCAAGCCTTCAAGCATTCAAGTGTTTAAGCATTCATTCATCAAGGAGATCCATTGTTAGCCATTGAAGGATTCAATCTCTTTGGAGCCCCCTTGAAGATCCATCCTTCTACATTCATCCAAGCCTCCTCATATGCAAAGATCCATTCAAGATTGGTGTTGAAATCAAATGACATTGATTTGAGACATCCTACATTCATTCTACATTCGTTGGAGCATCCCTACTTGTGGATTTGAGGATTCGAATCTGCTACAAGGACTTCAACATAAGCAAGGTGAATTGTTTCATTTACTTTGTTTATGCACATTACAATTTCAATTTAATTTCAAGGTTAATTCCTAAATTGGGGTTTGACCAAGGCAAACCCTCCATACAAACAACAAAACCCTATTTTTCTTGTAGGTATAGGTGCGAAACTTCGGAGCTAAGCTTGGATTTGGATACCCTTTTCGGTGAACTTTCGAGATCTGCTAACAAAGTCAAAGTCGACCTTCAGAATATTAATGTAGCCTTTGACCTTTTATCGGGGTCAAAGACTACCCGCTGTCAGAAAGATAAAAGTTTTCTGGGTTTTCTTCGTCTCTGCATTTCCAGTCCGAAATAGGTTGCAGAATTGTCTGAAATTGCACACAGACATCAGAAATTGGCATTTTCCAGATTTTCCCTATTTTGAGGTTAGTATTTGCCTTTCAGTTATTTCAAATTTCAAGCACAACTCCCCTATAGGGAAATATAAGGTTTTCTTCCTCTTTCATATTCTCCATAGATTGATTCGATTGTGCATTAACCTTTTGGTTGATCAATTTGGATCTCTCCTTTGGGAATTTGGATTTAGAAGTGGATCTCATATTTCCCCCATACATTATAGAAGGGAACACTATTTCCTTCTATTCAACTTCTAGCTCACCTTAAGGTCACTTCTAGCATTAATGGCCTTGCATTCCATTCTCAAGCCAAATATATAGTTCCCATAAATCTAAAATTGCTTTTGACCACCAAAAAAATATAATTCCCATAAATATAAAATCACTTTTTATCACCAAAAGTATATGGAAAGCCTAAGAATTTATCAAGTTATTATTTCAATTGTATAATGACATGCATCAACCAACATTCCAAATGGTATCTTCAGGTACCATTCTATTTCAAGAGAGAATGATTTCAAACACTCTCTAGATTCATGAGAGAAATATGCCATCTATAGAATCTTTATTCCAATGCCAATTCTTCGTATCTTTCTTGTTCTTAAGCTAGAGTGGAGTTTAATTTAAGATAGATTATCTTTTTGACCTTTTAGATTAAAACTAACTCATTTCCATATTAAGATTTGTTTGAAATATCTATGACATATTTAAGGCCTTGGTTAAACAATTATAAGTTATTTAACAATCCTATAAATATAAGTACAATCGAGGAAGGGAGGAAAATATATGTCTCTCACTTCATCATCCAATAACTCACAAGCTCAACACTAAATAGTTTCTAAAGTTGCCCAAATTCATGTATGCCACATAATTAAAAAAAATTGGTAGTCAAGAAAATATAAATAGGATAGGTTGGGTTTTACTAATTGCAATAGTAATATCCAATTATATGTATACTACCTTCAAATAATTATTAGTCACAAGAGTACACAAAGAGACATGTTTCGACCCGCCTCTAGGATTCAAGAATAACAAAAAAATAACACAAGGAAAGGAAAAAAGAAGTAGAGAAGATAACAAGGAAACAACATAAATAAATGCAATAGATTATGTATAAGACACCTAATAATGTATGACATTTGTATGTACTCTTGTCATATATAATATATTGTACAAATAATATATGATATGAATAAATAAATAATTGATATTATGGTGCCTATAAATGTGTAAAATTGTTTAAAATAGTTATGTTATTTATTTATTATTTGCAATACTATTTTGATTTTATTATTATTGCATCGCCATAGAAATTAAATTTTTAACATGAATAACCTTGGGCTTTTATTTTGTTATTAAAATTTCTCATTTTTAGGATCTTAGTTTGTTGGTGCTTAAGATGAAAAATATAGGTATATTTAAGTTGGTAAACAATACTACCAAGGAAAAGAGTATTAATGGTAGTTATCATGCAAATTACAATATATCTTAGATCATGCTAGGTTCTAACCCTTGTAAAGGGTTCAGTACCTAGGGGTGACAATGGAAAGGGGAGATCCAAAGGATGTGGCCACTAATAGAAATATAGTTTGATGCTTATGATAGATGAAAACAAATTAAGGATGGAAGAAATCAATTAGATTTTTTAATGGAAATGTTAGATAGTAAGAAGGATATAGAAATTACACATTATTAAATAATAAAGAAATAAAGTAGACGATCATAGTTAAGAAGAACAAAGAAGTGATAAAAAAAACCCACTTAAAAGATAAGAAATATAATGCAAATGGATAAAGAAGATGTGAAAGGAATTTGTAGAACATTCTAGGAGGATTGTAGTAGAAGATACTGCAGATTAGAACAAGGACAATGCTTTATGGGCACAACACTCACTAATATAAAAGAACTAGAGTAGTCCATAACCTTAGTTTAAATTGCACAAGAAAATCTACCCAAAATGATACAATAGTTAAAATAACACGAGACATGAACAAGTATGAATGAATTATGGTTTTTCATTGAAGACATTACAAACATGGTGGAAGAGGATATGAATATAAGTAATGGTGTTCAACCTATAAGATGAAGAACCCAAGAGTTGCTTGCTAATGTAGATTTTAAAATGTCTCAACTTAGGGTCATAATATATGAGGGTTTTGAGGATTTGATAACCATAATTTCCATAAGAAGCACACTTAACCTTTGCAATGACCATCAAAATACTAAATGATGTAGGTAGGATGAGCGCAAATAAGGGAGAAAATTTAGAAATTATTGTTTGGTTAAGATGATGAGAGAGATAAGGGAATGAAAAGAAATATTGCCAAAATCTTTGATTTACCAAAAAAAATTTCATTTATTGGAATATTATACGAACCAAATAATATTAACAAAGAAATAAATATACACAAATGAAGAATTCTCAATATTTATATCCCTTAAGCTAAAAAGATACTTTAGGGAGGTACACACCCAAACCAAGAGTCACCCCTCATTCATCCCTCATGTTGTTTGAGATAAGAAAAATTTCTAAATAAGAGATAATTTAAAAAAAAAAAAAGATAGAGGAAATGAGATAAAAAATAATAGAATGAAATATTTTAAAGATATCAAGTAATGAATTCTTCAATATTCAATTTCCTTTAAAAAAAAGTAAAGAAAGCAAACTAGTATTAAGAAGAAGAATCAACTTTAATGGATATGAAAGGGAGAACCAAGAAAAAAAAAGGATGAAAGAGAAGTCTCAAGACAAAAATATAAATCAAAATCATCTTCAAATCTTACAAAAATGGTCACAAATAGACTAAAATTACCATGTTTGGAAAAGACACTAAGGATGATTGTGAGCATCCCTTTTTATTGTAATCTCACTAGAATAACATTAGCATTGGAAATGACTAGATCACATTATATATATTTGTGAAAATGTTGAAGTATGAAGTCTTGAAGTGGTATATCAAAGAAATCCCAAAGCATTAGAAAATATGCAAGAGAAATTTTAAATGACTTATTCTTAGTTAATTTTTACTCTCTTAAGGCTCAAAAAAAGAAGTGAAAGGTGAGGGAAATAATGTAAGGGAAAAATGGTTAATAAAAAAATCTAAAAACTATTTCAAACTTTTGGTCAAGAAGTTGGAAGCAGTGCTAATAGAAAAATGAATAATTGACTTGTTTGAATCAAGATTAAAACTCTATCAAAGTTGTGGTATATGGGAGAATTCTTTCAAAATATTAATGTATAATGAGAAATGGTATGCAATGCTAAGAGTTGCTAGATCTCAAATCTTACATACATTAGAATGTTGAATAGGTCGAATAAATAAGAGGGAGGGGGAGTGAATCAGTTATTCCCAAATAACTTATAAAACTTTTTATCTATCTGTTAACTCACAAACAACAATATTAACAACTTTAGATTTGTCGGTTAAGCACATTAGGCATCCACATAAAATGTACGCATTAAGAACACAAAAAAACCGACATAGAGAACACTAGGATTTACAAGAAAAGCCAAAATGGGAAAAACCATGGAGAAGTTAATTCTCATGAAATGTAAAAACACCTGTTAAGGTGGCACCGACATGGTTATTTTTATAAATGCTCATTGCCAAGTACACATGGCTCACTGTCGATACACAATAAGGCTCATTGTCAATACAAAGAAGCTCATTGCCAAAGTATTTGAAATAAAATTGAATCCACCATTGAGATCATTGTCACACCAATTTGTTGCACAATCAACAACGTGTAGATCTATAGAAACAAATTCACAATCACCTCACATACAACCAAAACATAAGCCACTTCTCACTATTCACAAAATAACAAGATTCCTTTCCCTTCTTATACTACATGATGTCATCAACCATGTCAGCCAAACACAAATTGAAATAGGTCACACCAGGACATTCTCATGGTGGTAAGGAATGAGATGTGGACCACCTCGACCAATACAACTTGCCTTGCACATGCCAACACATAACGTCATCTCCAAAGCTATAGGTTCCAACGATCATGATGAACACATTACATAACAATAGTTGGGACCAAAACACAAATGCACAGGCTCCAAACAAGATCGAACCAAACAAACAATCCACCAAATATTGCACATAAAGTAGAACCATCACCAAAAGAGGAATCTATTGGTGAACACTTCTACCGAGACACACACATCCTGTCGGTACAACAACCAATACCACCAAAACTATCAGTACACAACAATTGATATAACTAGAACATGAACATGCATAGGATATGTTGACATCAATGCCAACCATTGATGACAACACCATGAATAGCATCAACTTCACATTCTAACAATCTCCCCCTTTTTCATTGATGGCAACATTCATCAATAACAAAGAAAACAACTTCAAATGATATCAACAATAGCTTTCCATCTTACTCTGAATTTTTTCCCCTTTGACAACAATGACAAAGGTTCGAACTCCCCCTAAAAATACACTCTTCTCACCCTGAGAGGAATCTACCAGACACTGATCCAGAACCATGTCGAACCAATGCACACACCAATGCATTCTAGTAAATGCTAGGAAGGGGAAAAATGATCAACTTCCCTCTCAGATACTTGAAATTATCATTGCACAAAGATTTTGTCAATGTATTCTATATGCTCCTTTGAATGCACATACACAAGTTTTACTTCACCATCCAACACCTTCCCTTTGATAAAATGATACCTAATAGATATATGCTTTGTTTTGTAATGTTGTACTGGATTCTTTGACATACTTATTGCATTGGTATTATCACACATGATTTAAATTGGTTCTTCAAACGTAACTCTTATATCCTTCAAAGTCTGTTTCATCCATAATATCTGAGTACAACATGAGGATGCTACAATGTGTTCTGATTCAACAATTGATAAAGTTACATAATCCTACTTCTTGCTTGATCAAGCAACTAATTGGGAGACAAGAAAGTAACCTCCACGACTGGTACTTCTTTAGTTATCCAAACATCCTACCCAATCTGCATTGGTATAGGCTATCAGTGTGAAATATGGACCTTTTAGATACCACAAACCAAACTCTTTTTTTCCTTTCAGATATATGAATATCCTTTTCACTGTCATAACATGTGATTCTTTCGGTTCTTGCTAGAATATGGCTTTCATAATTATTGCATACATAATATATGGTCTAGTAGCAATCAGGTACAACAATCCACTAATCATTGATCTGTATTTACTTGCATCTACTTTCAGTGACTCATCTTCCTTAGTTAGCTTACAACCTGTAATAATTGGAGTACATACCAATTTGGAATTCTCCAACCCAAACTTCTTTAGCAATTCCTTGACATACTTGGACTAGGAAATGAAAAAGCCTTTGCTACTCTAAATTACCTGCAATCCAAGAAAGAAATTCAATTCTCCTATCATAGATATCTCAAACTCCTTTTGCAAATATTTTGCACAAATTATCCTTGCCTCTGAAAATAATATCATCAACATACACAACAACAATCATAATGTGATCCAAATCTTTCTTGTAATACAAATTGTTGCCAACATAACCTTTCTGAAACTTATGTCCAATAAAATATATGTCTAATCTTCTATACCAGGCTCTCGGTGCATGCCTCAATCCATACAATGTATTCTTCAGTCTACATACTACTTTTGGTTTTTCTTTTGACCTGATGCCTAACTGCTCAATGTAAACTTCTCCCTTCAGCTCTCCATTAAAAAATGTTGACTTCACATCCATCTGATAAACCTTGAAATCCTTATGTGTTGCAAATGCCAAAAATATTCTAATTGCCTCCATTCAAGCCATATGAGCATAAGTCTCCTCAAAGTCAATCCCTTCAATCTAAGTATATCCTTTACAAACTAGTCTTGCCTTGTTTCTTATCACTTTTCCATTTTCATCCAACTTGTTCTAGTACACCCATTTAGTACCAATCACATTCTTATCTGACGGTCTAGGCATAAGTTCCTAGGTCTGATTCTTCTCAATTTGACCAAGTTCATCATAGCATTTACCCAATTCAGATCATTGCATGCTTCTTCTACAAATTCAGGTTTAACTTCTAAAAGTAGACACAACAAAGCATGATCTTGTGTTGCTCTACTTATGGTAACAACTCCTCTATTCTTATCTCCAATGATCTGATTCTCAGAATGATTCTTCTGTACATATCTTGGTTTCTTAGCTATGGATGTCGGTGTCAGTTGAGTATCTTCTTCTTATTCTTCCTCTTCTTCTTCTTCTTCTTCTTCTTCTTCTTCTTCTTCTTCTTCTCTTCCTTTCTTTTGTCCTTTGTATCAAATTCATACTCAATGTGTAGCTCAAGGACCTTCTGAAATTCTTCATCAACCTTCACATTCACACTTTTCATGATTTTGTTCAGTCTTTTATTGTAGCACCGATACGTTTTTCTTCTTGTAGAATAACCTAGAAATATTCCTTCATCAACTTTGCTATCAAACTTTCCAAGTTTGTCTTCATCTTTCTGAATGTAACACTTTATGCCAAATATTTTGAAGTATTTAACTGTAGGTTCTCTTCCATGCCATAATTCATATCATGTCTTTCCATATTTCCTTTGGTACAGAAATTTGTTTAGAGTATACACAATAGTATGTACCACCTCTCTCCAATAGTTTTTTGGTAGATTTGCTTCCTTCAACATAGTTCTTGCTTCCTCCTGAGTTGTTTGGTTCATCCTTTCCACTAAACCATTCTATTCAAGTGTTCTAGCCGCTAAAAATTGTCTCTTAATACCATGTTTTTCATAATAACTTTCAAACTCATCAAAAGTAAACTCTCTCGCTTGGTTAGATCTCAAACATTTTATCTTCCTACCACATTTATTTTCAACTCTAGCCTTGAATGTTTTAAACTTCTCAAATGACTCAAGTTTTTCCCTAAGAAATGAAACCCATGTCATTCTTGAATAATCATCAATAAAAATTATAAAGTACCTTTCACCTTGAAAACTCCTTATTTTGTTAGGACTATAGAGATCAGTGTGCACAATCTCCAGTACATCGGTAGATGAATAGTCTTTTTCCTTGAATGATTCTCTTCTTCGCTTCCCTTCATGACAACCCTTACATATAAAGTTTTCTAGTTTACACAGTCTGGGTACATCTCTTACTACACGAGATGAGCTTATCCTCACTAGGTTATCAAAATTTATGTGACACATCCTCTGATGCCAAATCCAACTGTCATCAATCTGAGATAGTAAATATAATCCTTCTTATGCTCCTTCTAGCTCTAGTACATGTTTCTTCATGTTCTTTTCTTGATTGCAATTAGGTCTCTTGATCTCTTCCTGATTTCATATCCTTCATTCTTGAAAATAACATCATATTCATTCTCACACATCTATCCAATAATCAACAAATTGTGATACAAACCCTTCACATAATAGACATTATCAGTGTTATTCTTTCCATCAAAAGTAATAGAGCCTTTACCAACAATGTAAGCTACTTGGTCATCACCAAATCTAACATGACCACCATCATATTTGGTAAGTGACACAAACTTACTTTTATCTCCGGTTATATGATGAGAACAACCACTATAAATCAACCATTCATTTTTCTTTCTTCTAACATACAAAGCAGTTTTAGCATCATCATCAACCTCAACATAGATGTTAGTAATATCAACTTCATGTTTCTCATCCTCTTCAACATAAAACAAACAATCTTCCATCTCTAATTCATCATTTGAGATACTAGCATCTTCATTCACATAGTAAGCCTTTTTATTGAACTTCTTAAATTATTGTCTAGGACCCTTGTTTGGACATATAATAGCCAAATGACCAATTTTACCACATCTAAAATATTTTAGAGGTAACACACCTTTATACTTGCCGATACCTTTCTTCAATCTCATTGCAAAGTTTTCTTCAAACTCTTCTTCATCATCACCATCAAGATCATCATCTAATTTTGTTGCTTTGAATGTCATTTTAGATATACTCTTGTCTCTTCCAAACTTTCTTAACTCAAATGTTATCAGGGTACCAAACAACTATTCTTTGGTAAACTTCTTTGGATCATACACTACTTCAATGTCAAAATCTTATCACTGTAGCTGTTTGGTAATGTCATCAAGATCTTCTCCATGAAATCT
Organism: Chamaecyparis obtusa; assembly: GCA_027943335.1. Taxonomy (NCBI): domain Eukaryota; kingdom Viridiplantae; phylum Streptophyta; class Pinopsida; order Cupressales; family Cupressaceae; genus Chamaecyparis; species Chamaecyparis obtusa. Next base: position 360,036 of record BSBK01010417.1, read on the forward strand.
CCATCGGTAATAGTGCCTCCTTGGTTCTTGACTTCATTCACTACATTCTCAACTCTTTGACAATAGCTTTTGATATCTTCACATTCTTCCATTCTTAGAGTCTCATAATGTCTCTTAACTTGTCAGCTTCTTAGATAACTTTACTCTATCATTCCCCTCATAAATCTCTTTCAACTTTTCTCAAACTTCATAAGCAGTTTTCAAAGAAATGACCTTTGCTAATTTAATCTTTGATAAAGCACTAGTAATAGCATACCTTGCTTTCTCATTCTCCTCATAAGCCCCGATTTCGTCCAGAGTGTTAAGCCCATTATGAGGAAATACATACTTTGTCTCCACATGCTTCTAGGTCTTGTAACCAACCGATACCAAGTAACCTTTCATCTGATCTTTCCATGAACTGTAGTCTGATCCATCAAATGTGGGAATGTTCAATTTATGCACAATCAGATTTTCCTCAAGTGGTTAGGCTCTTCACTGAGGAACCAAGCTCTAATACCAATTGTTTAATAGGTTGAATAACTAAGAGGGGAGAGGGGGTGAATCACTTGAGAGACAACAATATTTACACCTTTAGATTTTTCAGTTAAGCACATCAGACATCCACATAAAATGTAAGCATTAAGAACACATAAACACCGACATAAAGAACACCATGATTTACATGGAAACCCAAAATGGGAAAAACCACAGAGAAGTTAATTCTCATGAAATGTAAAAACACATATTAAAGTGACATTGGTATGGTAATTTTTACAAAGGCTCACTGCCAGGTACATAGGGCTCACTGTTGATACACAATAAGGCTCATTGCTGATACACAAAGGCTCACTCCCAATACAAAGAGGCTTATTGCTAAAGTATTTGAAATAAAATTGAATCCACCATTGAGATCATTGTCACACCAATATGTCGCACAATCAACAATAAGTAGATCTCCAAAAATAGATTCACAATCACTTTGCATACAAGCAAAACATAAGCCACTTCTCATTGTTCAAAAAATAACAAGATTCCTCACCCTTCTTATACTACTTGATGTCATCAACTATGTTGACCAAACACAAAATAAAATAAGTCACACCAAGACATTCTCGCAATGGTAAGGAGTGTGATGTGGACCACCTCGACCAATACATATTACCTTGCACATGCCAACACGTAACACCATCTCCAAAGCTATCGATTCCAACAATCTTGATGAACATGCTACATAACAACAGTTGGAACCAAAACAAAAATGAAAACACTCCAAAAAGGATTGACCCAAACAAACGATCCACCAATTGTTGCACACAAAGTGGAACCATCACCAAAAAGGAATCTATCACTGAACACTTATATCGAGACACACATCCTATCGGCACAACAATTGATACCACCAAAACTATCAGTACACAACATCTGATACAACCATAATATGAACATGCACAAGATATGTTGAATTCAATGACAATTATTAATGAAAACAACAAGAATAGCATCAACTTCACATTCTAACATAGAATACAAAACCTCCAACAAAGTGAATCCAATTAGCACAACCAAGAGAGTAAGGGTGCCAATGTGAGATCTACACAATGTAGGTTTTGAATATCTCATGTAGAAATAATAAGGAAATGTAAATCTAACCTATGAAAGTGAGTGCAAGAGGAAAACAGGAAGAATGAACTCACCTTGAAGAAAGAAGAGGGAAATTGACCTTTGGATCTAAATTTGACAGCTGCCGGAATGTCAAAATCTGCTATAACTCAGGATCCTAGATTATGAGGCCTGTAACTGCCCACTGTGCAATTTTTAGCCAAAAAGTGCAGGAATGTCAATTTTTCTGGGCTATGTCGAGATCTTGTAGTCCCAATAGCTCCAAATTTGATGAAAATTTCTGAGGACTTGCGACTATGTCTCAGCCTTCCAAATCTAGATCCGCAACTCCGAAACCTATTCTTGCACACAGAAAAGAAGGGAAGAAGGTTGAGGGGAGGGGTTTGTCTTGGTCAAACCCCTATTTAGGAGTCAACCTTGAAATGAAATAAATGAAATGGAAAGAATGTTGTCATGTAGTAGAAATTAGATCTAAACAATGAAGTATATCATACCATGTAGATGCAGTTGTCTCTTAGAATGTGTTCAAGTATGTTGATGCAATAGCTTTGACTTAACACAAAAACCAAAAGGAAATCATGTAAGACAAAACCTCATGTACTAGATGTTGTAATTCACCACAATGTTGGATTGGAGAAGAAAGAGAAGAAGAAGATTTGATGGATGAACGTAGATCTCCTCCCTTGATTGCAGACTCCTTTGCTTGACCTCCAATGGGGGAAAGGAGCTAGATCTATGGAAGGAAATGCCTTGACAGAATGATGAAATGAAGACTTGAAATGCCTAATGGCTTTTGATAGCTTCCTTTCACTTGAATGCTTGATAATGGATGCTTTCTTGCACTTGGATCTCTTGAATTCGCAATGGATAGACAATAGCTTACTTGTAGATATTGGATGTAATGCATGTGAAAATGAGAGAAGTGAGTCCCTTTTATACACATTTTGGAGCTCAAATTTCGTCAAGGCTGACTGCAATTACAACCTTGGAAGAAAATCCCGCCATCAGGGATTTGCGCCTAATTTGGGCTCAAAAACCCAGGACTAAGTCAAAATTTTGACTTGGTCCAAGTAAAATTGCCTCAAAATTTGTCGGGATGTCAGGGAAAGTGATAAGGAGTGGTTGTAAAAACTACAACTTGCCAGGTGATCAGGGCAAATCCCAAAAGTTGAAAATAAATGCATAAGTTCTAGGAGGAAAATGAATTATGTAATTAGATGAAAAAATGAGAAATCATGCATACAAGTTAGAGTCATCCTCAAGTTTAAGCAAGGTTGAAGGACAAGGAGAACCCATATTTAAATTAAATATGCATTTGGGTACAATATGAGGTCCTACCATAAGAAACACACTAAAGTGTAGGCTCAAAATAGTCCCAAAATGAGCACAAGTTAAGTGCTTACTTTTTAGGACAATACAATTAATAATAGAGTTGATACTAAAATGGAATCCTTATCTTGAAGAAGAGAGAACAATGCCCTTGGGAGTGAGGAAATTTAAAAAATAAAAAAGAAATATAAATTTAAAATAAAAAATAAGAAAAGGGGAAAGGTGAGAAGGGTGAGATGCTTCCTAAGCTAAAAGGACCAATATTTTGTGAATGTATTGTAATAGCTCAAGGCACAAGAAATGCCAACACATTAATGGTGGAGCTTGGGAAAGCCTTGAGAAAGATAACAATTATATGCTATATATAAAATATCTAGATAGTGGGGCAAACATGAACTGGTAATTATCTAATGTAAGATGGTAGAGACAAACCCATAATTCATGGAATGAATAGAGACGAGTCTGACATAAAGAGAGGTATAGATAAAGCATAAGGAAAAACCACATTGAATGGATATCTAACACTTGGTTCTTAGGAAATATAATATATATGAAATAAAGACAAGTTAATAATAAAACTATGTAGTGAGACAAATTTAGAATGAAGAGATTTCTACAAGATATAATAACATTGAACATTTTCAGGGACATGGTAAAGGAGGCTACAACAACACCAAAAAACAAAAGTAGCCAAGAAGAGAAAGAAGCCAAAGACCAACACATTATTGTACTATAGTAAATAAGGACTCTATGCTAAGAAATATAGAATAAAAAAAGAATAAAAAATTTCTTTGTGATTTTTATGGCAATACACACAATGCATTTAGATATGCAAAGTTTCACAATTCTACAAGTAGAATCTTACTAGAAACAAAAAATTAATAATTATCAAGTCTAGATTTAACACTCAATGCATAAGAAGAAACATTTGGGTGATCCCATAATATTCTATCCCACTTTTTGGCCAAAGTAAGACATTGAATCCATTTTCTTAACCAATTTGTTCACTTATGTCACCCATAGTAACTAAACTATTAAGAATGTAAACATGCTTGCAATAATGTCTTTACACTATACCACTATTGTATAAACTAGCTACAAATTACTATCTAGCCATAGCATAATCCAAAAGAAAAGCACATCTATCCAGCCACAAATTACTATTCCAAAAGGATTAAACAAATAATTTGAAGGTAAGTCTATTGCAATTATCAAGAGACTATAACATAAAGAATTATTTAGATGGGTTATAACATCAACAATTGATAATTCTCCAACCACAACACAATCAATTGAAAGGAACATAGATGAAATTAGTAGCACAAACAAAGGAATCAGAATTAGATTTATATGTTCATCTATCAATATTGTCAAAACTCCTCCAAGATGTTAATCACACAGTATTGTCCAATCTAGTTCGTTTGTCTTTTTAGAAAAAAACATACATTAATATCTTGGTAGATACACAAGGAATTTACTAGATAGTATTCACTTGGAACAATCATATGAACAAAACAAAATACTTATAAATATTTTCCACCTTAGTCTAAGAGCATTCAAATAGGCTGCCTAAATTATAATGTCTTTTCAGGATAGGACAAGACAAAAATATTAGGTAAATATTAGGTCCTAAGAGGATATTGGCAATCAAGAAACTATTTTGTTACCTATATGCTATATAGATAACAAAATATGCCATAAGGAAAGGGAGAGAATGCAGAGTAGAGAAAACAAAGAAGAAGAGCATAAGGCCAACTAAAGAACTATATGCAAGGAATGTAATGTAAATGCTACCCAAGTATATGTGATCTTTTGATCTATGATTGTGATATATGATGCATATTGTACAAATAATTGATGAGTAGACTAATCTTATGGTTTTGATGGATGTGTCAAACTATTTGTAATATTATGTCTTCTATGTGCTCTCTACTACACTTATGATTATGCTTTCTATATTATTGTATTAGTTTAGGTAAATAAAATTTCAACATAAATAATCTAGACATGGGACCTATATTTTATGATCAATAAATATGATCTTGAGTGTTGTGGTCCAACTTAGAGGGGCCTAATTTAAATGGTGTTTGTTGTCTCATGGTTTAACTATAGTCACTCCTCTTGTACAACTAGGTGTTTCCAATCCAAGATTTTTTTTTGTGGGAAATCTACAACCCATCTATACCTCTTCTAGTATGCTTGGCATTGGATACATGATTTTTTCTCACCTCCTAAGACCTAAATTATTTAAATTTGGTATAATTTTTATTAGCAATTTCTAGCTTTGGCACAATTTCAGATTAGAGATTCTCTTTTGTATTTTGAAAAAGCACTTCTATAACATCTCTATAATATCCTACAAGATTACACTAGAGCTCCAACATCAGTAAACCTCAATTAACCATTTGAAAATGCTATTTGAACAATGACCAAGATGGTTCCTTCAATGACTTGTGCCAAACCTTCCGAATAGCCCAAGAAACATAACCACCTTGAGTCCACTCACTACCACTACCAGTAGAAAAATTGGCATAGGCCACCTATGACACCACATTGTTGCCTAACGGATTGTCCCTCCCTAACATTCTCACTACAATGGAAATGATTACTCCTACTACATCATTCCTCTTGATTTGGGGGAACAACCAAGAAAAATAAAATTAAAGAAGTGAGGAAAGTGCCATAAAGAAAACTTAAACTTACCAGGGCAATGGCTTTGATGAAGGCATCTTTCTCAGGAATTGCTTCAGCGTTCTCCTCAGCCTGCAAGATGAGCACGTCTATGAAATCCATCTCTTCCTTCTCTTTTGGTGGGTTTTCTCTGTGCTTCTCCACTATTCTCTGCATAAACTGGTCAGTTTTTCTCTGCACCTTCTTCATTGCCCTCTCATACCCTTGCAAATCAAGCCACTTCAACCATGGAATATAATCCCCAATATTGACAGCCCCATGGAGCACAAAAGACTCTTCAATCAGATGTGCAACTTCTGTAAATGATTCCCCACCTTCCTCACCAAAAACCCGGTCACCCATTATCATGCTCATCATAATATTCATAGTCAGCTGGGACAAAATGCTTCTCATGTTAACTATGCTTTCATCCTGAGCCAGATGAAACAGAGTATTCACAGTTTTACAGATCTCCCTCATTCTCTTGGGTCGATATATTTGGATCTGTTTCGAAGAAAGAAGGTCTAGGGCACAAATTTTTCTAACATTTCTCCAGTAAGATCCATATGGAGCCCAGCCCATAAACATAAAATCATAACCCAGATGTTTTCCCTGAGCAAGAGGAGGCCTGGAAGCAAAAGCTAAATCGTTTACGGTAAAACATTCCTTGGCTAGCTCTGAAGAACTGATAATCAAAACTGGGCGGCTACCAAACTTGAGATGCATAATGGGTCCATAAACTTTTGAGAGCGAATCAAGAATTCTATGAAAGGGCTTTTCTTTGTCTATCAGAAGATGAAAATGGCCTATTATGGGGAGCGCTCTAGGTCCTGGAGGAAGAAGAGGGTTACCAGTTCTATCTTTTTTCAGCCAAAAAACTATTATTGCAAAGAGGAAAACCGTGACAAACCCAACTATAAAATTAGAATTCATACTGGATGATATAATCAGAAGTGCCCAATTCATCATCCCCTTGGCCTCCATGATCAACTGTGTATTTGAATGGCGTTACTCAAATGTAAGACCAGCTGCTACCAAATCCCTTTTTAATTTGTTGTTGATTTCTGCATTAAGATTTCAAAGCTGCTACCCAATCCTTTTGAGATGTCGATTTTCTTCAATAGCAAAGAGATAAGATTTCCTGTTCCGAATCACCTTTCTCGAATTTAGGGGATAGAAAACTTCAGTAGTTAGGTGATAGAAATGTTAGGTGAACAGAGAATGTATATAGGTTTATGTCAACCTCTAGAAAAGAGGAATAATTTAAAATTGTGAAGGGTTTCTACTTGTAATCTTTTTTCAATGAGTTTTTTTTTTTTTGTCCTATGACAACCATGTTGTATTATTTAATGTCAAATAGTGGTGCATGAAAATAAGGAAAATGTGTATAAGGGAAAATCAAGTGAAAGTGGATGTTTCATTTTGCTAAGGCTTATGTATTTTCTATTATCCTTGGCTCTCCTTATCTCAATCTATGACATTGTTGTAGGAAACTCTCTATTCTTCTTAATTTATTATGATTCATTTTAGTTCGTCCTTTATATGGCCTCAAAAGGTCTCAAACCAATGGGTCATGCTAGTGTTCTAAAAAAATATTTTAAAATGTTAAAAAATATTCTAATTTGTTTATGAGATGTGTTCTAAGTCCCCAATGAATGTGTTTTTTATCATCTTCTTGTAAATGATGTACTCCCCTTGAAAACATGCTCTAGGAATGGATCAAGTATTGGGTCTCATATGGGGTTTGTATTGATGTTGTCCAAAGCCTCTAGTTCTTTGTTTCTATTTTAGTGACATGCAAGTCACGTTGAGGTTATTCTCAAGCATGATCCTTGGTATTTTTGTGTGTAATTATTGGTATTGCAACCATAGATGTAAGACTTGAACATTTGAAATGAATAGAAACTTTATGTGTCAATCTAGCTTAAGTTCTTAAGTTTAACCTTTCCATACATTGAAACCTGTTACATACCATTGTCACCTTCTAGGGAAGGTCATTTATGTTGGTCTCGATAGATTTTACTATGCTTATCTATGAAAATTTTATTTTATTGAGTTTAACTTATCTAAAGATTTGATAGAGTTTAAGGATATTCAAATCAATAACATGCAGTTTACCTTAACCTAGCCAACACTTGTTATCAAATTCAAATTGTAGAACACAAAATCAAGGATCACCCTTTGGTATCCCCCTAAGTCAAATCACCTCCTAGATTCCCCAAGGTTCCCTAGTTTGACAAGGTTGCGGCCTCAAAATTTTAGGAAAAATATTATGTGGTTTTTCATCATAAAGGAAAAAATTCCATCCTTGGTAGTTTTTTGGCTAAAACTCAATCCACTTCATATCCCTCCACTACCAATGTGTAGACAACAACTAATTTAAACCTTTTAGAGAAGACGAAAATGGTTGCACGAACCTCGAGTGACTCATCTTCTAGGTTGATATTTTCTTGGATGTCTCGATTTTTGTCAATTTTATCTACACAACAAAAAATGTATATGCCTACCAATTTCAATGATCATGTGATCATTTTGAATAGTTAGAGGAGGAGGGCTATTTTGATATGGAGGATATTATCTCCAAAAATTCAATTTGGTTCTCTCTCCTTAATTTTCTATAGAATCACTACTATAGTATCCAAGAGTTAAATATCAATGATATGCCCCTTGATTTTGGCCCATAAACTTACTTTGATAGAATTTCTATCTCATTGATCTTTCTACAAAGAATTTTGTGTAGGATAATAATCAAAGGCAATTTACTTAGATGTTTAAACTATTTATAATAAGTGAAAAGTCATGGTTTCATGCTCTCAGTTTCTTGTTGCATCATTTGTCTAAGTAGCTCTAGATATTTTACAAGAATCATAATGTTGGTCATGGAGGGATTATCACTTTTCTCTCTCCTTGGTGATGTCATCATTAAAATTTAGATCAAAATAAAATATTATCAATGAACATTCAAAATCCTCAAATCTAGATCAAATTTGACCTTTGATTGAGTAAAAAGACTCAAAAATATAAAATAAAACAATGAAATGTTACCAAATAAATTGAATCTTTGATTTGACAAAATGTTGAAAACACCTGATTACTCGCACAAGAAACATGTCAATACTTGGATTCAAGATTTTCTCTTTTTAAAAATGGCTTAGGATGGAGAGATTTATAGGGTTGTGAGAATAAAGATCAATGGTTGAGATCAAAATAGAGTTGGATGACAAAGATTAAGAACTAGTTGGGAGATTCATGATGGAAGGTAAGGAATAAAAAAGCCTATTTAAATTTGTTACCCCTATTTTTGTGCACGTTAAATTTTCTATAGTTCTCCTTTGAGCAAAAATAGAGTACATTAGTTCTCCTTTGATAGACATTCTTTTTCCTAACTTATTGTCTTATCATTGTGGAACCCTTTCATTTTTTTCCTTTTTGTATACCAAAGTGTTTACTTTTGAACCTTTCGATTGAACCCGTATGTAAAGTTCAAAAGTTAATTGGTTCAAATTTCATCCTATGTGTGTATGTTTTTTGGTTCCTTCGAATCTCAAAGTTTTTGTTAAATTTGAATTTGACATGTGTCAAGCAATATTGGTGGATAGTGAATTTGAACTATTGTACCTTTTATTTTGGTTCAAAGTTAAAGGCTCATCCTACATGAGAATATAAAGGCGGGTAATGAATAAAGGAAAATGATCGAGGAAAGGGGAATTTTCTAGGCATCACAGAAGTTTAAATTTTTAAAACTTATACGAATGAATGATAATCATTATATGGTAAAGGCTTCGTGTGGGAGTGATTAATAATTAATGTGAGTGTTAGAATTATGCCATTTCAAGATTAATTCAGTATGAACAAATCAATGTGTGAAGTATGTAAATGTAGTATTTGGATTTTATGTCATTTAAAAAACATCAAGTGAGTGATTTTCTCATCAAAAGACCATTAATCATAAGTGAGAAAAATGATGCTAGAGGTAATGAGTTTTCTTCCTCGGAATTAGTAGTAAATTCAGATTTTATGACAAGTGAGTTCTAATACTTCCTATCATGATCACTATTTCTTTGTTTCAGAAGGAACTTATTTAGATTTCCTACTTTTCTTAGTTAGCTCCATTATTTCATTTCTTGCCTGTTCAAAATTGTCGCCATGAAACATACGTGTCAAAGTTTAGAACAGGGCTTTGGTCATGTGTATTCTTTTCCATAATTTGGGGATGCCTCTTTAGCTCATACTAGTCTAGAAGATTTCTTAGAAAGAGATAAAAACCCCATAGACTCCCCTATGATGTAGAAGATAGTTGATAGTGACCTTATAGAAGCAACATCTTTTCCCATAGTTGTGTAGTGCCTAGAATTGGATTTCGAATGTATGAATAGATATGACCCAAAACATAGATGTATTAGGGATGTAAATGGTTGTGTATTGTTGCCCATTAATAGAGGAAATATAATAGTTGTCATGAAAATATTTCCAAAGGAACCCTATGTAGACTAAAATATCACCTCATCTTATTTCTTATTCTCTAAGAAGACAGTGAAATACAAAAGTGTGATTGCTAGAATATGGCTTCTAAAATTCTAAAAGGGTGGTTCTAGATTTTACAGGCTATTAACCAGAGAACACATCATAAAGGAAGTTAGGGATATTGTCATTTTGTTGTATAGGCTCAAGGGTAGTCAACAAGAATTTTCTAGGAAGACTAGATGTACTTCTTCTTCCAAGTAATTTTGAAAGGAGAACAATACTTACACTTGGCACAAATTATAGCCAAAAGATTGCATGAGGATTTGAGTAATTGTCTCGAAAATAAAATAAATTACATGTCCTCTTACCTCTTTTACTCTATATCATGCATAGAGGATTGAAAAGGGTTGTATCATGAAACATGGGTAGATGGGATGAAAATTTATGAATATTACCCACATTTGTAGATGTATAGGAGTTATGAGAATTATAGAAGAGCTAATGATGTTTTTATCGAAAGACTAGTTCATGAGCTAGAAGGGAATGTTAATGACCGAATGTCTAATGAAGCCATGCAGTTGATGAGCACCTATGATAGCTACTTCATTCAATTTCCTATGCTTACATACATAAGAGTTGGTGGTTTTGAAGGTAAACCAGTCAAGTTTCTATGATATGCCTTAGTTTTTTTTTTGTGTTGATTGAACTTTGTAGACAATTAGCCCAATTGACAAGAAATTTGTAGTAAAGAAAAAATTAGGCATCTCATTCCCTATTCAATTGGGTCACTATATATGATCACGTGATTAGTAAATGATCTGAACCTAGAAACAGACTTTAAAAAGTTCAATCCGCAATATTACACAACTTAACCAAATTTTGATAGTAAAGGTTTTGCACAAGCTCATTTGAACTTAAGAGCGGGGTTTTCACATATTGCTCAATTAGAATATTTCTGGGAGGAATGATATGAAAAATTTGAAGTTAGAATAATATTGTAGTCCAAATTCACTCTGAACCAAATTGTCACTCTCAATTTGAAGATAAACATTACTGAGATTATGGATGATGAAAAAGATGTAATAGATCCACAGTATAGTAAAGAGGTGCAAGGAAGAATTATTCCTGAGATTGATTGGAGAAAATATGAATAAGATCAAATTCAAATCCAAACCTTTCAATGATAAGGAAGACTTAAAGATGGATAAGAGACCCGAGATTTTATAAAATGAGGATCAATGATTCAGAAACATTGGCAAACATAAATGATAATTTTCCCTCACAGGCTCATGTTATTTCTTCTAATGAACCCATTGACACTTGTGTTGGAGGTACTATCAAAGTAAAAACTGAAGGTTCAATTGCTAAGAGATTAAAGAAATCCTTTGTAAGTCATTCACCCGCTCATACTACTCGATCAAGGAGTAAGAACAAAGGAAATAAGAATCCTGTCAGGAAGGTGTTTGTGGACTTAGATACCATGAAGGAGATTGATAATACAATGGGAGATGAAAGATCAAAGCTACCCATGGAAAAAATTATTGACACAAAAAAGAAATTTGAAAGCTTGCCAGATTCCACAAGTACCATGGTAGTGTTGAATGTGACACCAAGCCAAGTGCCTTTAGGAAAAGGTGATTCAATTAGTACTCCTCAATGATTGGATACTTCAATTAGTAAAAAGAGAAATGTTTTCCAATTTCCATACCCATGGAAGATATGGTGAGCAAGTGCCTTGGAAAACTCCCAAATCTAAGAATTTAAAAAGTACTAAAAGGGTAGACCTCGACCTAGATACAAAGAATTGAATTTTAGAGGTAGCTCATATGCTAACAAACACCAAAGTCCAAGATCCCACTTTTATGGATTTTATAGTGGAAAAGGTTGATCTTTGGGATGCTTTGAGGGCCATAGATGTACATCACCTAGAGGCCTCTACCCTTGGAAGGATGAGAAGGATAAGGATATGAAGCAAGCCCTATGCCTTATGGCCAAATATATCAAACCATTCATAACCCCAACCTTCAATGTCTATCTCATCTACCCATGTCATTTGATCCTAAATCTCCAATCAACTAGAAAATGCTAGATCAAACTCAGAGGAGAAAAATGATAGATGAAGTCTTCAATGATTGGTTAGAAGGAGTAATCAAGGTGGGTACTAAATATATTACTGATCTAAGAAAAGTGTATGATAACACTGTATTCATTACCAATGAGCTAGAATTAGAGATTTCCTCTTGGAAGAAGGAAGAGACTAGGTGGATGTCAGTTGTCGGCCAGGTGAATGAAGTTAAAAAACATAGTGTGATCAATTTCTTAGCAGAAAATACCATGGCTGATTTAGATGACAACATATTGTATGTGTGTAAAAAGAGTATCGAATGGATAAATTTGATAGTGAAATAGGGTCATGAATAATCTATCAAGTTGTTGAAGGAATTGATAGAGCTCACTCTGTTTATGCAAAATAATTTGAAATGCATCAATGTCACATGCTTGAAGGATGATGGTAAGGTTCATGTGGATGCTATAGACACCATAATTAAATCTTTCAAGGAAAATATTGATTATGTTAAAGAAAAAAATCCCTAACAACATATGATTTCTCCAGGGTAGCCAAGATTTAATCTTTGGTAACCCTTTGTATTGATCAGCTCACAAATTATCCAAATAAAGTGGTGCAAATTAGGAGGGATAAGGAGGTATGGAAGAAATGAATTGCACATATCATAATTCCTAATTACATAGTGATTCATAATTTCTCTGCTACACATTTGGAGTGGAAAATGTAACATGTCTTAGTGGTAGGAAAGAGAAAATTGGGAGGTTCTTCAACACCACAACAACCATGATCATGCCATCAAATTTGTTTTTTTAGTTATTAGTTTCGTTAGATATATCTCATTTTAGGTTTTCAGGTGCATAGAAACTGAATCTTACTCTTGGGAAGAGTTACATAACTTTGGGTTTCAAAGACAATTGGCCTTATGAGGCTACTTATATGTTTTAAGAAGACGTTGAAAAGGACTAAGAAATCTTGGAGCATATAGACTTAATACTTATATTTTGCAATATGTAATACTTTTTAAAGAAAGACTTTACCAACAAATAGATTTGATGAATGATTATTACAAACTTAAATCTATGCGTTTGAGTTTATGAAAGTTGATTCTTATGTGAATTTATCTTTCAATGTAGTGATTGCTTTTCTTTTTGAAAATATATCATGTATTTGAGTGGATATGGTTGGTTTTTAAGCTCATTTTAAGTTTCATTATTGGCATTAAAAATAGATTCTATGTAATCTATTTTATGGAATTATTCATACTAAAGATCACATTCATATCATGGTTATTTGTGAATGTTGGTCTTCCTTTATTACTTTCTGGTTGAAAGGATATCCAAAATTTTCTTAGCACAGCATTATTCATTGAACTTCATTTCAAGGGAGATGTACTTTAGATTCAAAGGGAAACTAATTTAGTTTGCCCAATTTTGGCTACTTATTTATTCTAAAGAAAAGGGGTTACAGAGTAAAATTAATTGTTATTGTGAAAAGGACAAATCTATTAACCAACATATTTTTGGTGACTCCGCTAGGGAGTCGAATAGTTATTTTTAGATCAATCACCTAATGATGGGGAAAATGGTGCTACCCCATGAAAATATATTCCATGTTCTACAACCTAATTTTGGATTCTGAGACGAGAAGGAGGACATAATTGGCCATTTGAATTCCCTATCTTGGCACACACGTATATGTGTAGAAGATTATAGAAGAGAAAGTCAAGTATTATAAACGAAAGAAAATTTAGCCAAAACCCTAAGGTTTTTTTCATTGATGCAAAGAAGAAGAAAAGTAGTAAACCCAATTAGGAACCAAGCACTGAATCAAGTTCCTGAAGCCCCCAAAAACCAAGAGAAACCTAGAAAACAATAAATAATCATCTCTCCATAATTCAACAGTTTGGAGTTTAGAAGATATACAAGATCCTTGAGGAGAGAAGGGGTTATGGATCCAATTTTCTAAGAATTATAAAATATAATATTTTTATATAATCCAACTCCCACTAGAAGAGAAAGAAGAAGACCTCCTTCTCAACCAAAAGTCTCTAGGTCCCCCATTTGTCAGGATTTAGCCCTTCACGGTGCCATTCTTCCTATTACTATAAATATCACACCTTTTACTCCTCCAATGGATCAACCCCGAGGAGTAGTTGTGTGACCTGTGAGCTTAGGATCTAATATGAATTCTTTACCAAAAGGAGCTAGGGAAAATCTTTCAAAATCTAATGGAGATGGAAAGGTATCAATGGATGAACATATAAATATTTTTTCTATGGCATATGATGTGTTAGGGGTTCAACATCAAGATGTATGCATAATTCTCTTTGTACAATCCTTGACTGAAAGTGCACCATAATTGTTCTATCACTTGTATAATGGTTTGATTTCAAATTGGAATGATATGAAAAATCCATTTGAAAATAGTTTTAAAAGCGTGAAAGATGAACACTTTCCTTTCTCAACTGGATCAACTTAAGAAAGAAATACATGAACCTATGAGAGAATTTGTGGAAAAATATACTAAGACTATTAACAAGATCTCAATCACAAAAAGACCCACTGCTGAAAATCAGAAGTGCTTCTTTCTCAACTCCATGCCCTCTGATATTAGCTTTCATCTTAGAAGAGAAAGAGTAGAAGATTTGGCAATAGTACAAACATCAACTATTGAATTAAAAGATGATCTTATTATAGTTAGAAAGTGGAAAAAAAGAGGTTCAAATACCCCATGCTAAGGCTTCATCTTCTTCTAATCCTATGCTCCAAAGATTAGCCAATGATATCATTTCTTTAAAGAGACAAATTACTAAGGCTAGTAGATCCTTCCCACAACCGTTTCAAGATATCTCAAGAAGAAATCCCAATGAATAGACAAATACTAGCAACAAGACATTGCAACTTCCACCAACACAACAAAGGTTGGTGATTGAACCCTCTCATGGGAAAGGTAACATTTGTATCTTTCACTTGACTGGTGATCATGATGGAAATTCATGTCCGGAGATGGTTAGACATGTGCAAATGGATATTACAAAAGAAATGGTGTAGGAAGTTATGGAAGATGAAAGGATCTCTAAGAAACCTGGTGACTCTGTGATTCACTTCCTAGAATATGATTCAGATTCAAAAAGAGGAGGTGACATATTGGTTACTTTAGAAGATCCTTCATGTGATGTACCAACTAGAATTCGATGCAATCTTAAATCCCCAAGAAATGCATCTTGTCCAGAAGTGCCAGTTAAAGGTAAGGAACTTTTAGCTTGAACTCCTAGTAGTGGTTCAAAGGTTTCTAAGGTTCAATTGTTAAAAAGACCTGATCCTGATACTTCTTTTGATATTGTTGATTTTGTAAATCCTCAAGGATACAAATATCTTCTTTTGAATACCTTAAGTTGAACCTTAAGGAGTTAGACAAAATAGTGAGATATGTCAAAGGTGATAATTCTATGACATAGTATAATAATCAATAATTTTTTAATGTTGAATCTTCCAATGTTGAATTATCTTCTTCCTCATATGAACCATCTAGATCTATATTTGAATTAACCACCAATACATTTATTGAATCTTCTTACAGGTCAAATGTGAAACCTCACCATTTTTATGTCTCTTTGTTCATAAATGGTCATAAGCTCAGTAATTTCATTATAGACTTAGGTGCCTCTGACAACATTATGCCCTCTTCTTGTAGCCAAATCTCTAAACCTACCCCTCACTAAAATATTTGTTAGATGTTACTCCATGGATGCTAAAAAAATTCCTTTTCTAAGTAAAATCAAAGATGCACAATTTTTCCTTGCATCCCATCCTAGTAAAAGATTGAAATTAACTATTCTAGTGGTTGATATTCCCACTAGTTATGGCATACTACTAAGTAGAACCTTTTTTAAAGACCTAGGTGGGGAAATTAAAATGGATTGGTCAGAAGAAAAAATTCTAGTGGGGAAGGAAAAAGTTAAATTGAAACCTAAGACAATCTAAATTCACTATATTTCCATTTGATGATCCTAGAGCCCAAATATTATATCAAGAATATGAATTTGGAAACTATATGATGTTTTATGAAAATGAAGAGAAAGAAGTAGTACCTGAACCTACTGGTCTTGAGGATGTTTGGACCATGGAATTTGATGGTAGTTTCTCATCAGTAGGTTCTGGAAAAGGTGTAGTTCTGATCTCTCTTGAAAATGAGAAATATCATTATCCAAAAAAAATGGAGTTTGAAAACACCAATAATATAGCAGAATATGAAGCCCTGTTATTGGGATTGGATGAAGCTAAAAAGAAAGGAATAAAGACGCTCAGAGTGAAGGGTGGTGCTGAATTGATTATCAAGAAAGTAAGAAACATTTTTACTGTGAAGAATGAAAGATTGAAGCAGTATATAAATAGAGTTTGGAATGAAATTTAGGGTTTTGATGCTTTTTCTATTGAATTAATTCCTAGAGATCAGAATACTAGTGATGCAGGAGCATCCTGGGTGTAAGAGCAATCTTGCATCACCCAAAAATATTTCTATTTTTGTATTCAATAAGGGCTATCTTGTGCAGAGTTGCTATTTATGGAAACTTGATATTTTTAGTAAGTTGGTCTTACGATCTCAGAATTTTCTAATTTTACATATGGAGGTTCATCTCAGTCATATCAGCCTGCCAGCAAAGTTTCATGGCTAGATCAGGTCTAGTTTTGAAGATATTGAAGATTTTCGGTATTGGCAGCAGGGTACAGAAACTTCAAACTTAGTTTTGAAGGCTTTAGAGGCCTCAGATGAGGTTGAAAATTTGGGTGACGGGTGCTTTGCATTGGTTAGGCCTATAGAGCGCTTCGTGGCATTTCCAAAATGGGGTTATAATAGCCAATTGGGTCAACAGGTGATGACTTATGGTCTTCGAAAGTTGGGTCACCTGAAATGGCAGAAAATAATTTTTCTTCAAAATTTCTGTTTGGGTTTCAAAACTCATTTTGAGCCGACTTTGATGTAATAAATTGTAAAATAAAATAATTCTAAGTTTGGTTGGCCCTAAGGGCTAAATTTCTAGAACCTTCTTGGGCGGTGGAAATTGCCTATATAAAGAAGGCCCACAGTGTTGTCTAGGGCAGTTCTGGGTAGTAGATCTGGGTATTGATTTGAGGCTTTGTCCTATAGAATATTGTAAGGGAATGCCCATGTGGCTTTGCATATTGTAATTCTGAAAGTTTGTAATTCCACATTTGTGGAGATAATAAGAAGCCAATTTTCTGTTCTTGCATATTATTGTTGTTGTTTCTCTATTTTTTGTTATGTGTTTGTGGTATTAAGGGGAGCACCCTTCATCAACTAGGATATATTCCTTGGTGGTATCAACCCCTCTTCTTCCCCCTCATCTTGATTTTAAAGAAGACACGTACAAGATAGAGGTGATTTATTGACCTAATGTCCCAGATAATTCTAAATTTTGGTAGGTTTTTGAGAATGATAGACATATTAGGAACTTTTTGCAGAGTATAGAACTTTTTATGAAAACTTTATTTGAAGGTTCTAAATCAAATTGCAATTATTTATACCCTAATCTAGGAGATGATCTAGGAAACGATGTAATCCAATCAAAGGGGAACAAAATTTGAAAGGCCCGGTATCCTTTGAGAATTTGTTTGATCGCCATGATAGGTATATTAAAGATAAATATACTCCAACTACCAGTGATCCTTGAGATTATGAAAAGGTGAATATTGGAGAAGAAACTTATCCAAAGTTTATTAAGTGTTGTACACCTGATGAAAAACATAGATTTGTTGAAATTTTGATGAACTATAAGGATGTATTTCTTTGGTTCTATGATGAATTAAAAAGTTTCAGGGAAGGCCAGTTCCAACATCACATTCCTTTAAAACTAAAAGTAGTTCCAATTAGTCAAAGGTTAAGGAATTATAATGCAAAGATTGTAGATGCTATCTTTAGGGAAGTGGACAAAATGTTGAAAGCTAGGATTATATATCTAATTCATCATTCAACATGGGTGGCAAGTATTTTTCCTATATGGAATAAAAATGGGGAAATAAGGACCTATGTCAGATTTAGGAACTTGAACCAAGAAAGTCTGAAAGATAATTATCATCTACCCATCATAGATTATATCCTATAGATAGTTGTTGGATCAGAGATGATGTACATGTTAGATGGATTTCAGGTTACAATATGATAAATGAAGCTAAAAAGGACCAACATAAAACTACCTTCATTACCTGATGGGGAACTTTTGCGTATAAATGTATGTCTTTTGGTCTAATTACCTCTGGTGCAACTTTCCAAAGGGAAATGAACTTATGTTTTGTTCATTTGAAAGATAAAATAATCTTTGTTTATCTGGATGATTTAAATATTTTATCCAAGAGGAGGAAAAATAGTTTGAGAGACTTGAAAGTTGTTTTGTAGAGGTGTAGAGATCATGGAATCTCCCTTCATACAAAGAAATCTATTTTGTGTTATAAAAGGAAAGTTTCTAGGGCATCTAGTTTCAAAGAACAACATGAAGATTGATCCAGATAGAGTTAAGATGATTCAATAGTTAATTCTTTCATCTAACAAGAGTGGAGTTAAATCCTTCTTCAGGTAGGTGAAATTTATTAGGAGGTTCATACTAGAATTTGCTGAGATCACAAAA
The DNA here is from genome assembly GCA_027943335.1 of Chamaecyparis obtusa. Lineage (NCBI taxonomy): Eukaryota > Viridiplantae > Streptophyta > Pinopsida > Cupressales > Cupressaceae > Chamaecyparis > Chamaecyparis obtusa. The sequence continues at coordinate 378,812 of BSBK01010417.1, forward strand.
CATATTGTAGGGATGATGAGTGAAAAGAAAGTATTACTAACCAGGTATGTTCAAAGACATACAAATGGGTAGCTAATTGTGAAAAGTGCAAATTGTTTTTAGGAAAGCCATAATTGGAAATGTTACCACTTAGGTCAGTTTTCATAGATGAACCCCTAAAACAATGGGTTTTAGATTTTATTTGGCCTCTTACACCTCCCTCGAGTGTGGGACACACCACATTCTAACAATACCTGATTATTTTACAAAATGGGTAGAGGCAATCCCGATGAATAAGACTACTTCATAAGTTGTTTGTAACTTTCTAAAAGAAAACGTACTGGTACATTTTGGAGTACCTTAGAAATTTGTAACATGAAACACTACTAAATTTACTTCAACTAAACTAGCTATGTTTTGTTATGATCATAGTATTTCATAGTCCATCAATACAAATTTAATATTCCATTATGAGAAAGTTGGTAAGTGATAATTCAAAGATTGGGATAAAAGGATTTATGAAGCACTCTGGACTGACTATACAATGGAAAAGAAGGCAATAGGAATGACACCTTTTGAACTAGTATATGAAATAGGAGGTCAGTTTTCATTGCCTCTAGAGTTGACTGCTGTATGCACCCTAAAATGGTCGCCTAGACTTTGGTCCCCATTTATTCAATTTGTCAAATATCAATTTCCTGAATCAATGCTTTGCAATTTTCAAATCAATTCCTTGATTAAATTGCAATTAAATCAATAATTCAAATATTTCTAAGGTTTGATCATTTCATCAATAATTTTATTTAATTAAAAGAAATATTCTCTTTTAAATAAATAAAATAGGCTTATTTAATTAAAAGAAATATCTTAAATAAAATAATCTTATTTAATTAAAACCCCTTTTAATTGAATGATTTTATCTTATTTAATTAAATATTCCTCTTTTTATTAAATAAACTTATCTTATTTATTTAAAAGATAATTCCTCTTTTAAATAAATAAAATCCCCACTTAAAGCAAAATCTGTGATGGAAAAGGAAATAAATCAAATAAAAACAAAACAAAAATCCTTTTCCTGAATCTTTCAATAATTTTATTTAATTGAAAGAAATATTCCCTCTTAAATAAATAAAATAACTTTATTTAATTGAAAGAAATATCTTTTAAAATGAAATAAATTTATTTAATTAAAATCTTTTTTAATTAAATGATTTTATCTTATGATATCTCTCTTTTAATTAAATAATGTTATCTTATTTAATTAATAGAGAATCATTCTTTTAAATAAATAAAAAATCCTCTTAAAGGTCTTTGTGATGAAAAAAGGGAAACAAATAATTAAAAATAAATAAAATCCCTTTTCTCTCCACACTTTCTAAAAATGAGCTTTATTTCCTCTTTTTGGATTTATCCCACATTGCTCTTGAGGATGCATTCTCTTCCACATTTTCCTATATAAGGAGCCCTCTCCTTCTCATTTCAGATCTGAGAATTTTCATGTTATTGTTATACAGTAGGTTTGGAGAGCAATCTTGGAAGAAGATTGTTGAGCACATTTGGAGCTTGGATATTTGAGACTTCTTTCTTCTTGTCTTCTTCTCTCATGCCTTATGGCAATCCATAGTTTAGATTAATATTGCATTCACATAATAGTTTAAATTCATGTTTCCTTTCATAGATTAACATTGTATAAGCATTCATTTCAATAGAATAGTTTATTTCTTGCATTGTTATCATCTAGACTAGTTTCATTTGCATGCAATAACTTGATGATCATGGAGATTAGCATGCTTGCTATTCATCTTTGAATCTCTCATTTCTTGGTGTACTTGCATGGGCATAACTAGGTCAATCTGAGGGCCTCATATACAAACCCCTGCACTCCACAAATAGAGAGCTGTGAATTGCTGTTTGAGACCTCATTCTTGAGTGTTCTTGAATGTAATGATTCACAGAAGTGTGACTACTTTCTAGCACACAACTGCGACCAAGTTACAAAAGGTAATTGAAGATCAATACTTTCAAAATTCTTTGGAGAAGAAGGTGATGTACCTAACCAAGATAAAGGAGGAGAGGAGTGAGTTGATGGAACATATTACAACTCATTGTAAGGATCAAGTTAAAAGATCTTTGATAGAAAAATCAAATGCATGAAGTTCATGCAAGGAGGTCAAATACTGTTATGGGATAAGAGGGGGGAGCCTAAAAGAGCTCATGGTAAATTTTATTCTCTCCAGAAAGGACCATTTAAAATCCATTAGGTATTGGGCCCTAACTCTTTCAAATGGAATACCCAAATGGAACTATTCCGCACCTATCTTATAATGGATATGATCTTAATCTCTATCAATTATTAAAAAAGAGTCCCTTGTTCTTGTACATAGTCCTTTGTTTTGTTGTGGTGTTGTCGTCATTTTTGTTTGTGTAATTTTTGGTGTGTCTCGGTTCTTTTTATTTATGTTTTAATCTTTGTGAAACCATAGATCCTAGGTTTATTACCTAGTCCTTCACAGTCCTAGTCCCTAGTCAGAGCTTATTATTACCCCTATTTTTGTGCACGTTAAATTTTTCTATAGTTCTCCTTTGAGGAAAAATAGAATACATTAGTTCTCCTTTGATAGGCATTATTTTTCTTAACTTATTGTCTTGTTATTGTGGAGCCCTTTAATTTTCAACCTTTTTGTATACCAAAGTTTTTACTTTTGAACCTTCCTATTGAACCTGTATGTAAAGTTCAGAAGTTCATTGGTTCAAATTTCATCCTCTGCGTGTATGTTTTTTAGTTCCTTCAAATCTCAATGTCTTTGCTAAATTTGAATTTGAGATGTGTCAAGAAATATTGGTGGATAGTGAACTTGAACCATTGTATCTTTTATTTTGGTTCAAAGTTCAAGGTTCATCCTACATGTGAATATAAAGGTGAGTAATAGAGGAAAATGATTGAGGAAAGGGGAATATTCTGGACATCACGAAAGTTTAAATTTTTAAGACTTCTGCGAATGAAGAGTAATCATTATATGGTAAAGGGTTTATTTGGGAGTGATTATTAATTAATGTGAGTGTCATAATTATGTCATTTCAAGATTAATTTGGCTAGAATGAATTGGCATTTGAAGTATGGAAGTCTATTAACCAGATTTTATGCCATTTAAGCGACATCAAGTGAGCTATTTTGTCATCAAAAGACCATTAATCATCAAGTGAGAAAAACAACACTGGAGGTAAGGAGTTTTCTTCCTCAAAATTAGTAGCGAATTCAAATTTTATGGCAGGTGAGTTCTGATACTTCCTATCATCATCACTATTTATTTGTTGTAGAAGGAAGTTATTAGGTAAAAACACAAACCTGTGTCACACTTTTATAAAGGAAAAGACTAACAACACGAAAATTGTTCAACTTCAATGACATAAAAGTGGCTTTTTTTTTTAGAATTTGAAAATGACGTAAACTAATGAAATGTATAAAAATGGATGAATTTTATGATTATTATTTTTAATATTTTTTTCATAAGAATTGGTATGTTTTTTAAATTTTTAAAGCTATTTTTTAGTTGCTAAAAAATGCTGAAAAATTAAGAGATCAAGTTCCCACCAACAAATTATATGTAAATAATTTTTTTTTCCTATGATTTCAAAATATTTTATAGATGACATATATATCCAGTGCATGAAAAATGAAATATTGGGTTCTGACCTAAATTTTCTCTTTTATGACAATTCAAATTCTAACTCACCTGAAATGAACAGTTTCATCTCCCACCATATTTTTCATTACAACTCTATCCCAATAAAAGAATATACATTCTCAAAGAGGACTCTCTCTTCTAATGAACCATATGTTTTTCAAAATTGTCTTATATGATTTACTATTTTTTCTTTCTCCAAATCAACATCTTCTCGACTGTTAAAATACCTACTTGTAGTATTTTTTAATTACAATATGCTTTGTCTAATTAAAACACTATAACATCCATATGAGCATATTCTTGACTATGAGCTCTACAAAAGGGTATTTTTATATATTTTTTTAAAATATCATTAAAAAGAGTAGGAGTTATTGAAACATCACTTTTCTAAAATAATTTTATTTCTTTGGTAATTGAACCCAAATTGGTATAAAACATGCATTTAATAGCCATTTCCAATTGGAATTCATTGAAGCACTTATCTAACTTAGCTAGAATGAATCTAGCTTGACCATATGTTTAACAAAAAATAATTTTTAGTTAGAAATACTCAAATTTAGCAATGCTGATAAGTTAGCCTGAAACATGACACAAATTTGTGCTTTTCTTAGCTGGCTTCGTTATTTCATTTCATGTCTGCTCAAAACTGCCGCTATGAGACCTGCTTGTCAAAGTTTAGAGTAGGGCTCTGGTCTTGTGTATTCTTTGCTAGAATTTGGGGACACCACTTTAGTTCATGCTAGTCTAGAATATTTCTTAGAAAGAGATAAAAACACCACAAACTCCCCTATGATGCAAAAGATAGTTGATAGTGACCTTATAGAAGCAACAACTTTCCCACAACTCTATAGTGTCCAAAATTGGTTTTTGAATATATGAATAGATATAAACTAAAAAATAGATGTATTATGGCTGAAAATGGTGGTGTGTTGTTTCCCATTAACGAAGAAACTATAATGGCTATCATGAAAATATTTCCAAAGGAACCTTATACAGACTAGAATATCACCACGTCTTATTGCTTCTTCTATGAGAAGATAACAGAATATAGAAGTGTGATTGCTAGAAATTGGCTTTTGAAATTACAAAAAGGTGGTTCAAGATTGTCTAGTTTGTTAACCAGAGAAAAATTCATAAACGAAGTTAGGGATATTGTAATTATGTTGCATAGGGTCAAGGGTAGTCAATAGGTATTTTTCTGGGAAGACTGGATGTAATTCTTCATCTAAGTAATCCTAAAAGGAGAACAATACTTAGATTGGGAAAAAATTATAACCAAAAGTTTGCATGAGGGTTTGAGTAATTATCTAGGAAATAAATTATTTTAGATATCCTCTTACCTCTTTTACTATCTAGCATTCACAATGGATTGACAAGGGCTATATCATGAATCATGGGTAGATGGGATGAAAATTTATGAATATTACCCTCATTTGTAGATGCATATTAGTTATGAGAATTATAGAAGAGTTAATGATGTTTTTACCACAAGAATGATTCATGAATTGGAAGGGAATGATAATAAGAGAATATCAAATGAATCCATGGAGTTGTTGAGAACCTATGGAAGCTACTTCATTCAATTTCTCAAGTTTAAATATATTAGAGTTGATGGTTTTGAAGGTGAACCAGTCAAGTTACCACAGTATGCCTTAGATTATTTTGTGCTTATTAAAATTTGTAGACAATTAGCCCATATTGAAAAGAAATTTATAGTAAATAAAAAATTAGGTGTCTCATTCCCTGTTGAATTGGGTTAGTATATATGCAAATATATCTCAAATGCTCTGATCCTGGAAATAAACTTTAAAATGTTCAATCCGCAATATTACATAGCTCAACCAAAGTTTGATAGTAAAGGTTTTGCACAAGATCATTTGAACTTAGGAGCATGGTTTTGACATATTCCTCAATTAGAATATTTATGGGAGGACTTCCATGATGAATTTGAAAATAGAAGAAGATTGTTGTCCAGGTTCACTCTGAACCAAATTGTCACTCTAAGTTTAAAGATGAACATTACTAGGATTATGGATGATGGAAAATATGTAATAGATCTATAGTATATTAAAGAGGTACAAGGGAAACATATTATTGAGATTGATTGGATTAAAGATGAATAAGGTCAAATTCAAATCTGAACCTTTCCAGTGAAGATGGACTGAAAAATGGCTAAGAGACCTAAGATTTGGGGAAAAGAGGATTAGTGATTCAGAAACATTGGCAAACATAAATGATAATTTACCCTTACAGGATCATGTTATTTCTTCTAATGAACCTATTGAAACTTATGTTGTAGGTACTATTGAAGTAAAAACTGAAGGTTCAATTGCTAAGAGATCAAATAAATCCTTTGTAGGTCATTCACTTGCTCGTACTACTCGATCGAGGAGTAAGAAAAAAGGCAAGAAGAGCCTTGTTAGGAAGGTGTTTTTGGACTTAGATACCATGGAGGAGATTGATAATACAATGGGAGACCATATCTAAAAGGTACCCATGGCATAAATTATTGACAAATAAAAGCAGTCTAAAAGCTTGTTGGATTCCACAAGTAACATGGTAGTATTGAATTTGACACTAAGTCAAGTGCCTTTAGGAAATGGTGATTCAACTAGTACTCCTTAAAGGCTGGATACTTCAATTAGTAAATATAGAAATGTTGATACAATTTACATACCCATTGAAGATATGCTGAGAAAGTACCTCGGAAAGACTCCCAAATCTAAGAAGTCAAAAACCACTTTTAGGGTAGACTTTGACCTAGATACATGGAATTGGACTCCAGAGGTAGATCATCTGCTGACAAATAGTGACTTGTCCAAGATCCTACTGTCAAGGATTTTATAGTTGAAAAGGTTGATCCTTATGGATGAATATATCAAATCCATTCATCATCCTAGCCCACAACCTCTATCTCAACCATTTCATTTGATTCTAAATCCCGAATCAACCAAAAAAGATAGACAAAATCTAGAGGAGAAAAATGATAGATAAAGTCTTCAATGACTGGTTAGAAGGAGTAATCTAGGGGGGTATTGACTATATTACCGATCTAAGAAAAGTGCATGATAAAATTCTAGTTATTATCAAGGAGTTGGAATGGGAGATTGCCTCTTGGAAGAAGGAAGAGACTAGGTGGATGGAAGTTGTCACCCAGATGAATTAAGTTTAGAAATATGGTGTGATCAAGTTCTTAGCAGAAAATATTGTGGTTGATTTAGATGAAAATGCATTATATGTATGCAAAAAGAGTATCGAATGGAGAAATTTAGTAGTGAAATGGGGTCACAAAGAATTTGTCAAGTTATTGAAGGAATTGATAGAGCTCACTTTGTCTATGCAAAATTATTTGAAATACATCAGTATAAAATGCTTGAAGGATGATGGTAAGATCGTGGAACTTACATACACCATAATTTAATCTTTCAATGAAAAGATTGATTATGTTAAAGAAGAAAAATCCACAACAATAGATGATTTCTCTAGGGTAGCCAAGATTGAATATTTTCTAACCCTTTGTATCGATCAACTCAGAAATCATGCAAATAAATTGGCGCATGCAAGTTAGGAGGGATAAGGAGGTATGGAAGAAACAAATTATGTACATATTGGACTTCCTAATTACATGGTGATGCAAAATTTCTCTGTTGCGCATTTGGGGTGCAAAGCGCAATGTGTCACTGTGGCAAGACAGAGAAAATTGAGAGACTCCACAATGCCACAACAACCATGATCATGCCATCAGATTTATTTGTTTACTTATTAGTTTCTTTAGATATATCTTACTTTAGTTTTTCAGTTGCATAGAAACTAAATCTTACTCTTGGAAAGAGTTACGTAACTCTAGGTTTCAAAGATAGTTGGCCTTATGAGGATATTTATATGTTTTAAGAAGACATTGAAAAGATCCTAGAAAAATTGGAGCATATAGACTTAATAGTTATATTTTTTATATTTGATACTTTTTAAAGAAATAATTTATCTATGAATAGAGTTGATAAATTATTACATACTTAAATCCGTGTGTTTGAGTTGATGAAAGTTGATTTCTATGTGAATTTATCTTTCAGTGTAGAGATTGCTTATCATTTTGAAAATTTATCATGTATCTCAGTGGATATGGTTGGTTTGTAAGCTCATTTTAAGTTAAGTTATTGGCATTAAAAATAGAGTTTGTGTGCTCTAATTTCTTGAATTATTCATACTAAAGATTGCACTCATATCATGGTTATGTGTGAATGTTAGTATGCCTTTATTACTTTCTAATTATAAGTATATCCAAAATTTTCTTAGCATGGCATTATTCATTGAAAATAATTTAAAGGGATTTGTACCTTAGATTCGGAGGAAAAATAGTTTTAGTTTGTGCAACTATGGTTATTTATTTTTTCTTAAGAAAGGGGGTTACAGAGTAAAATTAATTGTTATTGTGAAAAGGACAAATATGTTAACAAACAAAATTTAAGTTATCTTTTTGTGAGATATTTATGAAATGAGTGGAGGATAATACAATAAATATTTATTTATTTTAGGTGGTTATGTGTGGAGAGTTTAATTAGTTTAAATTAATTAAATACTATGGAATAGGACATCAAATATGAATTAAGACTTAACAAAGTGAGAATAATTAGTAGAAAGTTAGGAGTGAAGCTTGATAATATATTTATGTAATTTAATCGAATAATCAATAATTGAGGATTAAAAATTAAGTTTCTACACTTTGCACCTCTTTGAGACAATTTTGTATACAAAATAAGTAATGTCATTTCAAAGAATAGTGTAAATATAGATATAGGATGAGAAATAATAAAACAAGAACTAGGAATTATAAAAATAGGGATAAAATGATGCCTCATTGTGAGGATAGGTATTTATGAAGAATATGAGAAAGGTCCCTTGAGAAGAGAAAGGAAGGGGAACATGTTATGCAATACAACTTGCAAGTAACCTAGTGTTTGATATTGCATCCAAAATTATACGCCAAGATATAAAGACCATGGTGATATAGTATGCCAAATACATAAAGGATTAAAGGTCACAAATAAGCCTATGCCAATTACACAATGGTATAAAATATCATGATGTCATTGTGACATGTATGTTGCAATGACTAATACAAATGCATGACAAAATGAAAACACACACACAATGAAAAAATGAAATGTTGAGAAACTATTTAGAATACACTTGTCATTGAAAATCTAAACTAAAATATACTCATCCAAGTAATTTTTTAATGAAAAATGGGCACAAAAAATTGAAATAAAATTCCAACACGCACCGTTTCTAATGAATTTTGCATTGAGAGTGATTGAGGGATGCATGGAGGGGAATAGTCATGCAAGCAGTTGGGAAGGTGAATTTTTTTTGGAGATCAAGAAAATGTGTGGGGAAAATTTTGGAATTTTGTTCAAACCCCCTCATGAATAGGTTTCCTTCAACTGAGTTTGGAAATTGACAAATTCATGAAACAAATACCTACATGGATGATGGTTTTGGCTACTTGGTTGAATTTTGGTTCTTTGTTTTTTTGTTGTATATTCTTGAAGAGAGCATGCAGTGGATCAAATTGCTCATGAAAATAGTTTTTAAAACAAAATTTCTATGTCTCACAATAATATTCCTGCAAATAATCAACCTTGGAGTTTTTTTTCCTACAATAAAAAATTAGTCAACCTACAATAAATATTTTTTCAAACCTTAGATAAAGAAAATTAACAATCAATAGAAAAGTGACTCTTGAATGGGCTTTCTCGAGGATCTATTCAAAATAGGGGAAGGGTTTTTCTAGGGACCTTTGGTACTATGTTATTATTCTCAAGATATTCAAGTAAAAATTAGAAAAGTACTTCCTCATGCAATGAGAAAAAACAACCCAAGATTGATATTATGAAAGACTTGATTTATACGTATTTAGAAGGCTTTCTTATGCAGACAAGAAAGTGAAGAAGGTAGAGAATCATGACTAACTTTATGTACATATATGTGACAATTATGAGTACACTTCACAAGTGCATAGGCAACTTCCATACGTGTTTGCAAGAGACACCTCACTAAGAGAGTAAACATGTCTCAACAATGTGTGGTAATACAAATCTCAAAATAAACTAAGTAAATTTAATTCAATGTAAACATGCCACCCTAGGAATTGGTTAACTACTAGTTAATTATGAAATGACTCAATTTACACCAATAATGATATTTTTCAAGAAATCCAAAGCTCACATTAGTTATAAGATAACTATTCAAGACTATATTGAGGTATTTAGTGCCACCTCCCCTATATAAAAGGAACCCACAGTAAAACCACTAAAGTTCTCCATAAAACGGTCTCAATTATGTCTTTAGGATAGTTCCATCCATTAGATACCTTGTCCAAACACCCAAAAACTCCAAGGAGACTCTTCTCAACTTATTGGTATATAAGGTTTATTTCTAATGTGAGATCTCTTAAATTGGTGGGATGAGTCATTATATGAACACCAAAACCAACTTAGAAAAGATGTAGTGAAATATTTAGAGAAGAAAGTTTCATAGAGTTCTTAGGAAAACAAGTCCATGATGATATCTAGGGCTAGTTGCAATGTAGTAATAAAATGTGAACTCTATCTTCAATAAATATAAACTTTATTAGTACATAGTCAAGATTTTAAGAAATTATTGTCATCTTTTTCTACTTATGTTTGATGACGAAAAGTGTATTGGCTAATAATCTCTTTCGTGTGTTTTTTTGCACTGAATATATCTATAAGGTAGAAAATTGGTTCATTGAGATGCACAAAAAAACTAGGAAGGTTAAGCCTATATTCCACTTACATTGGAAGGAAGATGATCCACTAGGCCTCAAGAGAGATGAATATCTAGGAGGATGCAATGATACTTTTCTATGAGTGGAAGCTACTATGGATTTTTGGATGGAAGAACCTGAGATTGGAGGTCAAATGGAATGAATTGAGGGTTTTTTGTGTTTATAGGAAGGCTGAGAATATAAAGACATATTCTGGAAAGGATTTGAAACTAGAAAATTATAGCTGACTTGTGATTTAAATTTGACACTGAAATGAAAAGAATGACGTATCCTACTTGACCCATTCCTGAGAACAAGGTGCCTAGCTTGATTGGGTATCGATAGTTTGATGAAACACATTGTTGAATGTAGCTCTTCACCCAATCCTTTTGTTTCTTTTTTTGCACATCCACCGCCTGTAGTTGTACACAGAAAAGAGGGAAACTGTAGTACATAGAAAGGAGTTTTCTTAAGTCAAACCCTAGTTTAGGAAATAACCTTGAATTGAAAATAAATAGAAATATAATTGAAGAAAAATAGAGGTTAGATCTAAAAGATAAAGTGTTTATACCTCCAATTGATGATACAATACTCTTAGGATAATTTTTCCATGTGTTGGTGGAATACCATGATTAAAACACCATAAAATTTTAAAAGAATACTTGAAGATGATTTGAAGTAGCTTGTTGCCCCTTCGATCATATCTTCTCTTGAAGTCTTCATATGCTAATGAGATGAGATGATTTTTTATTAATTGAATGTGGATTAGATGAATTGGCCAAATGAGGGAGGGTAGATTTATTTTATACCTCTCACAACATTTCAAGGAGTAAAAATTGGAGTAGGTTGATGCAGGATTAGAATTCACACTCAACCAACCTAATTTTTATCTCCTTATAAAAAATATGAAAAAAGATGACATATATGACACACCTTAACATATGTGTGATTGCTATGTTGGATAAACCATTCATAACCTTCAAGTTCACCAATAACAATAAAATGAAAAGAAGAGTTGTTTGGGAGCCTTCGTATAGGGGCTAGTATGCCTTCTCAATTATAGGTACATCAAGATCATCTTCATCATCATCATCAGTTGTGCCAGTACCATCATCTTGATCATCATGATTAGCTATGCTAGTATCATCATCTTCAATTACGTTATCTATCACAGGATCATCTTATTCCATGGGGTCATTATCTTCTGCTTTGATATTCACACCTCCATGTTCCCCCAGTTGGAAATCCACATCCTCCAGATTGTCATGGTCCATAACATGAAACCCAGGGTGGTTGACCTATATCAAAATGATGACTTTAAATTAACCATGACCATGATGTCATCATCAATTGATTTATTATGTATATAAATTGTTGAAATAATATATTAAAATACATACCAATGGACAAAATTCATTTCCCCCTTTAATGTGACCATGTTGCCTACAATGTTGCTCAACTGTTTTAATTAGATATCTTTGAGTATTTAAGCCCTTGAAAATTTTGCAGGGACAATAAAATTTTCCATCACCTTTTCTTTTCAAGCTAGACCATAGTATAGCAATTGTCTCCTTATTTTTTTCTTGGGTTGATATTGTCAGACATTGTCTTACTTCACAGGCAAAAAACCAGGCTATAATTATACCAAAAAATCATCTCCTATACTTTGAATTAAGATATTAATGTTGTCATTTGTCAAATATAAAAATACTTACATTATTGTTGTCATCTGTCAAATATAAAAATACTAGCATTAGTAGTATCTTGTATATAGAATTATTAGTAGTTCTTTCCTCCCTTCTAATTTACTATATTGTCAAATTGTGATAGTTAAACAAATATCTTCTCAAACAGTCACAAAAATGAACCAAAATAAAGTGTTGCTTATTCCCTATTCTTTTGGATACACTTAGGACAATGATTTATTTATCTAGTTGGGCTAATATCCATTGTTTACAAAGATAATTGAAGATATAATTTAATTGGTTAAGGACAAGGTGGAAAGTTGATGCATGGTAAGGTGATGATAACTCAAAGTGTACGCACAAATATGTTTTGTGAATTCGTAAGTTTGACCTTGTATGGAATGACTCGTTACTTGTACATTGACTAGAATGTTGATGGAAGAAGGATGATTTGTTTACAACCCGTGGATACAATCATTGAACAACAATTATTTCAACTCTATTTTTTTTCAAATTTAAGATTTTTTGTTCACTTAGAACAGTAAACTTAACTTTTTGTATTTATATACAAAGTAAACATGATAGAAAAATGGAAACCTATTTATGTTAAATAGAATACACCAAGGAGTATCACAAAAAATATTGACTATTTACAATCATGAACAATAAACCTAAATCAGATAGCTCATTTTTTTTATTAGTATGTGTAGTCTCTCAATATCAACAAATGTATAGTCTCAGAACTGTCCATTTCTCTATGTATATGAAAAATGAATGAAATATCAAGATGATTGGGATGATGGAATTTACAAAGGAAAGGTGAGAGGATCAATCAAATAGTCACAAAAAGAAACACGCTTTGTCAACACTATTCAAAATCCTATCACCAAGCACAGACATATGAAACCAAAAAGGGACAAAAGATAAGAAATAAGAAAAATCATTAGGACTAGAGAAAAATCATTAAGACTATACAAAATCAAGTTCTAGAAATGGATGGTTCTAATGCTTTTCCATTACAACAATCGAGCATTCGTCATTTGGTACTTCTTTGTGTGTTCCATTTAAGTATTGTGGAAGCCATTGTATGGGAGAAGAGGAGGATCTACAATCACTGTACAGATTGTGGTTGAATAAGAAAGCATTATATCTGTCATTTGGATGTCTCTTTGCATGGTTTTTACATTGTTGTTGATTTGAACAAGTTCCAAATGTGTTGAAGAAGGTTTGAACATCAATTTCTAAACATTCTTCAATGTAATAAAAACATAATGAAAATCATTAAGAGAACATTGAGTAATAATAAGAAAGCATGGGATTCAAAATTAAATTTAGCTCTCTATGCCGATAGAGTGACAATAAAAAAGTCAATAGGGTTTTCTCCTTATAAACTAGTCTATGGAAAAAAGGCAATAGTTACTTTGAGTTTTTCATGTGCAGATATAATGTGGGATGTTGATGGGATTGTATCATGGGAAACACTTAAGGGTCATCAATCTAAAGAATTGGCACAATGTAAATCCAATGACAAAATGGTAAAAAAACCAAAAATTACTTATATCGGCATAAGTTATCCCGATCAGGATAGGTCACAATAGAAGCAGTCCAATAGTAGAGAAATAAGTGGTCATATTGTCGTGCTAACAATTACCGATGGTCTTAGGAATTTTGGGCAGCGACATAACTCATACCGAGAGTTCTATCAGGAATACAAAAGCATCGACAAAACAAAATATCAATCACTCTGATCCTCATTTGAAACTTCGAGATATCTTTGGGTGATAAACCTATCGGAGGAAAAGGGAGATTGACAAGGAACAATTTTGAGCATCCCGATCGCTGATGAAGTTATCAAAGAGGCTTATAGGGACAACTTCATCAAGAGAATTTGTAGTTTGGTAGAAGAAGAATGTGCCTATCCTGATGGCCAGTATAATCATCAGTGAAATTTACACCAATTGACAATGTTTATAATAGATCAGTGACACATATGGTGATGTTTTCATCAGGAAGGAATGGATATTGCGTCAACTTGTACTCAAGATTATTGATCACCGATGAGTTGATCGGGAAAATATGTGGCGATATAATGAACAAGTTAATCAAAGAATGCATAACCTGATGGTGGGAGAAATACTGTTATACCAGAATAACCTGTGACAATAAGCAATCATTAATTTGTGGGTTTGAATTCCTAAGAAAATTGGACGCCATTAATGAACTTTGGAGAAAAAATAGAATTTTAACATGAGGGAAATAATTATAAGATTAAGAGGATCCCAACAATTCCAAGTAAAAAATTGCATCAACAGGCTATTGCAGAGAGGTTATATGAAAAATTTGGGAAGCCATGGAACCTTTAGGATCATCCAAAAAGAGGAACCCCACAATTGAAAACATGAAACCAATAAAACAATACTAACTTACGGTTACAGAGTAGGGCTAATTGGGGTATTTAATGCATTTAAAGCCTTGCATAATAGTTTCACATTACAAAAATTGATTGGGACAATGGAATTTACAAAGTAAGGAAAGGTGAGAGGATCAATCAAATAATCACAAAAAGAAACATGCTTTGTCAACACTGCTCAAAAATTCTGTCACCAAGCATAGACACAGGAAATAAAAAAGGGATAAAAGACAAGAAATAAGAAAAATCATTAGGACTATAGAAAACTCATTAAGACTATACAAAATCAAGTTCTAGAAATGGACGATTCTGATGCTTTTCCATTACAACAATTGAGCATTCATCATTTGGTACTTCTTGGTGTATTCTATTTAAGTTTTTTAGAAGCCATTGTATGGGAGAAGAGGAGGATCTACAAGCACTATACAAACTATGACTAAATAATAAAGCATTATATCTATCATTTGGATGTCTCTTTGCATGGTTTTTATATTATTGTTGATTTGAACAAGTTCTGAATGTGTTGAAGAAGTTTTGAACATCAATTTCTAAACATTATTCAATTCTTTGAAAGAGAATATTATCCAAGATGTATGCTAAAAGAAGCCTCTTATCAAACATGTATGCTAAATGAAGCCTCTAATCACACAACCAATGAATAAGAGTTGATCAGAGAAGGTATATGTACATGTGACAAACATGCATATTTGACCAAGCATTACTAGGAGCTAGACCCCGCAATAAATGGACTTGTGATGTTTTTCACAATAGTACATTTGTTGCAGGGTAAGCTCCCAGTAGTGCTTAGGAGAATCTTCATGTTCATCACATGTGTATATACCTTCTCTAATCACACAACCAATGAATAAAATTTCAAATGCTAATTTCTTTAACAATTTCTTTAATAATTTAAGTGTCTCAAGTAGACAAGATTCCCAATGGAACTACTTTGATAACATATAGATGCAAATAGGAGATTGGAGTTGATCAACCTTCACTTGTGCATATACAACCTTCATCTGTGCATATAAGAGTTGATTAGAGAAGGTATATGCATAGGTAAAAAACATGCAGATTTGACCAATCATTACTAGGAGCTAGACCCGACAACAAATTGACTTGTGATGATTTTTACAATAGTACATTTGTTGCAAGGTAAGCTCCCAGTAGTGCTTAAGAAAATATGTATGTTCATCACCTGTGCATATACCTTATCTAATCACACAACCAATGAATAAAATTTAAAATGCCAATTTATTTAACAATTTCTTTAACAATTTAAATGTCTCAAGTAGACAAGATTCTCAATGGAACTGCTTTGATAACATATAGATACAAATAGGACATTGGAGTTTATCAGTCTTCACTTGTGCATATAAAGCCTTCACCTATTCATATGAGATTTGATCAGAGAAGGTATATGCACAGGTGACAAACATGCAGATTTGACAAAGCATTACTGGGAGCTAGACCCAACAAAAAATGGACTTGTGATGATTTTCATAATAGTATATTTTTTATAGGGTAAGCTCCCAGTAGTGCTTAGGAAAATATGCATTTTCATCACCTGTGCATATACCTTCTCTATTCAACTCTTATATACATGTGAAGGTTGTATATGTTGTGTGGGTGTGCACACACATGTGTGTGTGTGTGGGGGGCTTAGCATTGTGCCCTAGGTCCTCCAAAGTTGCTTACAAGCATTAAGAGGAACTTTGTTTATAGTTTGGACAATTAAAATGTTGATAAGATGTGTTATTGATTTGAGAATGGAGTAAAATGATTATATTTTGATTTGTCATTGTCTCCATGTCATTATTGTATTATATCATTGACATTTAAGGCAGAGGAAGTCAGTTTAGTCTTGATTGTTCCTAGATTGTGCAAGAAATCAAAATTTTGTTATTTTGATCTTGACAAATATGCCTATCTAATGCTTTTATGCATTGTAAATGATTATTTGAAAGAAAAATGGTGAAGAAAACCAGCCCAAATTTTATGCTCGTAGATTCATGGCCACAAAAGGAGATTCAAGATTTTCAAATTTTCAGTTTAAGAGCACTTTCATTGATCACAATAGAAGATCTTGGAGTTTAGAATAGTAGATTCTAATAAATAATAATGCTAAGATCCATTAAAGGGCAGTTCAATATATCTTAATCATGGGGCAACATTTGTATTGAAATATAACAACAGCTTATAGAGTGAATGTCATATTTTGAAAGGTATGATATATCCCAAGGTGTGTAACACCCTTGCATGATGTGTCACCTCTCCCTTCACCAACTCCTCAATTATCTATGGTTGAGGAAGATACAATAGAAACACGAGACATAATAATAATTACAAATCCTCTTCTCAAGGTTGAGATAGAAGACCCTAGACTATACAAATAATAATAATGATTTTTGAAACTTCTAACCAACATTTAGATGATGTAAGGTTATTGACCGATTAAAGATTCATGAAAGATGATAAATTTATAACTTCAAGAGAGTCTAGAGACTTTATTTTCAAACTCAAAGAAGAATAAATTACAAATAAAGTTGTAAAGATAACTCTTGAAAATAAAGACCGGGTCATATATGAGTTTTGAGCCTTTCTCCAATGATTTATGCAACTTGAACATTCTTCTTTTTAGTGGAAATTTTTCTTTTTTGTTCAAAAATGCCTTATATATATATTTTTATTTTTTAAATAAATATATGACACATGTGCTTGGTCTAAAGCTTATTTGGTGTAGAAAACCAAGGGCATGAAGGTACACTAGGGTCACTGATGGATCCTAGGGGAGATAGAGGCATGACCATAATGGGTCATTTGAAATGTAATGAGACCAAGATTGGTCATTTGATAATGTTTTGATAGTATGGTGATCATTTTGTAATATGACCATGAATAAAGTTTTGTAAGCCATTGTTGGCACCATGAGTCTAGGAGAATACTCCTTGGGGTCAGTTGATGATCCAAGGATAAATAAAGTTGTTAAGACCTATATGGTCAATATTGATTTTAAGTTGGCCAATAGAGCCATTAAGAGTTGTGTAATGCGCTAAAAGAGATAAAAGATGTAATGTTGCATTTATATGCAAAATAGGGCTAATAAAGGCTCATGTAAGGGTTTAAAGAGGGTTTAGGGTCTAGATCTTAGGAATTGGTACTAAGAGGCTTTAGAAGTTAATATAAATGTAAATAAGATTGGGAGTTGTTGAGTTGACAACTATGTTGGCAACTAGACAACATTAAATAAATGTAACAATTAGTTTATAAACGATTATGGTCAGTTTTGAGGGCAGTTGCTTGGTTACTGTCAATTTTTAAAGTGTAGAGGATCTAATATTTAATAAATACCACATGAGTTTGAGGGGGTAGAGGTGTGTGAAGTTAGATAACCATTGTAATGTGTTCTTGAAGTAATAAACAAACATTCTTGCACAAATAGTTATTCTGGTTCGTGGATACAACCCCTGATCCAAGGCATTGTAATGCTTGAAGCCATGTGTTATTGATTTGAGAATGGATTAAAATGATTTAATTTTGATTTTTTATTATCTCCATTTCATTATTGTATCGTATCATTGACATTTAAGGCATAGGAATTTGGTTTAGTCTTGACTGTTCCTATACTGTGCAAGCAATCAACATTTTGTTATTTTGAAGTCTTCATGGATTCTTAGACTCTCCCACCTTCTGTGGTTAATGTGTCTCATGGGAGGAGTATAATTTTGTATAGTATGTATTTTTATAGAGTTTAATGCAGGGACATGAAAGGATGTGGTGGAAGAGACCACAAATGGAGGCAAGTTGTTGATTGAGGGTACATAGAACAACACCAGTCATTAATGTGGGGATTAAATCTGAAGGAAGGGTATATTTTATGATGGATCTTGGTTATTAGGATCTATGTGGAGGTTTAGGATCCCTTGGGAGGATCTATAACTATGTGGAAGAGTCTTTGTGACAAATCCCTATCCTTTTAGTGATTCTTGTTGATTTAAATTCTTAACATTTCTTGATTACTATTCACAATCCTAATGACCTAAGATTTTCCTAAAAAACACACATCATTGATCACTCAACATAGGAATATTAGTGTTTATCTTGATTGAATGATGGTTATAATTATGATGGTGAGTATATAGATCATTTTGTAATGAGATCAAGTATGTAATTCATGATGGCATTTGGAGGCTAGAAGTGCACCTTGGGGTCACTTGGGGATCGTAAGAGTGAATAAGTGTTGGAAAAGACCTATAAGGTCCAAATTGAGTGTAATTTTTCCATTAGATCCATTTAAATGGTGTCAAATGTACTAAAATTGCCAAATATGTAGATTTTCCAAATTGGCAAAATATGACCTAAAAGGCTCATATGAGGTTTAGTGAGGGTTTAATGTCTTTAGTGTTAGGAATTAGTCCTAAAAATCCTTTTAAAGGATGTTTGAAATGATATTAAGATAAAGGGATAAAAAATTGTCGAGTTGACAACTATGTTGTCAACTTGACAACAATAAACTAAATGTAAGTCATATAACTGACTGACTGTCAGTTGCAAAAAGTTGCAAACTGTTAAACTGACTTGGGAAGGATATTTTGGGTTGTGTGAGCATGAAAGAGAGTAAGGGAGGAGTTTATGGAGTTTGATAGAATGTTTGTGTATTGAAGGAAGTAATGTAATGTATTTTAAAATCAATAAACTTTTAATTTCTTGCAAACTATCTATTCTCTACCGTAAGGACACAGTCCTCATTTTGGTGTTCTAAAACTCTTCATTCAATGCATGGTTGAATAGGAAATGTAGTAGTTTGAAGGTGAATTAAGTTACTTTGTTTCCATGCAAGTTTTGTATTTCTTTAGTACACTCTACCATGTTCATTTAACTTATAAACACAACTTTTAGATAAAGATGGATTAAGTCTCCAAGTCAGTGTCTCACTGTGACAGTCTACACCGACCTCTACAAATGCATTAACATAACCCTTCGATTATTTTCTTTGACTCAGAAAATCATTTAGATACCTTCATACCTTGTTAGGCTCTGCTAAGAGGTGGAACCCTACTATTATATAAGGGAGAGGTTTCATATTACATACGTAGTAGGAGCGCTCCCATCCTTCCAACCAATATCAAGCTAGTTAGCCCCACCTATCTGATTAGTCAGTAGGAGCCCAAATGGGGGCTTTGGTTCTCATTGCCCGTATAATTTATAGGGGTTCTGGTCATTTTTTTTATACATGCAGAGGATCGATCCAAAGTTTCTATCATGTGGGAAGGTAGTTAACTCTTTCCTTCTTTGTCCATTGGCCAAACATTCATTAAGAATTGATTGAGTGACCCCTACTATTTTAAGGGCTTATTTTAGCTAATAATATTAGCGATAGAGGAAGAACTATTTTAATTTCAATCTATTGCATCTATTTGAAAACCAATTTAAACCCACAGTAATTGTTTGAAATAAAGGATTTTCTTTAGTTAGGGTGCACTTACAGGTGGTCAATTCAAGCATTTGTGGCCCTCCTTCAGCTCTCCTTTGGTGCATAATGGCACTCTCTGCTCTACCGCACAACATCATGAATTGAAATGAAACATTTTTTTTAAAGTTATGCTAGTGTTCGTCTAAATTTTGACAAATCATCTTGGTCATCAAAATTTAGATGAACACAAGCATGAATTAAAAAAAACAAAGTTTTTCTTCTACATTCTGACTAAGCAAAACCATTTTGCAAGTTCATCAAAAATGTTGGTCGAAAACTAGGGTCAAATGTACCAGTGATAGAAATTAGAACTCAACATGCAACACCCCAATCAGAAATTAGAACTCAACTTCCTAACTTTTCTTTTATCAATTTTCTTTTTTGCATATTTAATTAATTATAATAATAATTATATGCACTTTTCACTAATAAGCCTTAACTCAACTTTCAACTTAAATTCCTAATTTAATTCTATTAAACTGATTGTGCAACTTAAATTGAATATTATTGATTTACTAACAAATAATATTTTTGCATGTCAATCATTATGAAATTGATAATTAAATTTAATTCATTAATTATATTTTTTAATTTCTATTTTTAATTTAATAATTAATTAAATGTTTTATTCACAACATTGGAATTTTACCAAAGAGACCAATTGGCTGAATGGAGTGGGAGTGGGAGGGAGGAGGAGGAGGAGAAAGAGTGGGAGAAAAAAATTTGAATTCAAAGCAAGATGGGAATATGGATGTTCCTAGTTTTGCTATAGATTTTGTGCTTGATTCTATAAATGCTGTGGTTTCTAAGAATATTTCAGATGCCAACACTGAAAGGCCTTTGTCAGAAAAGGGTGAAAGTGTTGGTGGGTCAAGCCTAGCCCAGCCCAGCAAGGACAGTGGTCCTGTCTTGGGACCAGAGGTGGAAAAGGCTGATACCACTGAGAAAGGAAAAGGGTAAAAAAAATAACAAGAAGATTCTTCACATGGCGGGAACTCAAACTGAGGTAAGCAGAAATGGTCGAGCCTTTTTGGGGTCAAACCAACTAGAAAATCTTCTTTCCCTAAGGTTGATATTGTTTCAGATCCATTAAAAGGGGAGCTAATTATTAACATTCCTGATCAAATCATAGACCACACTGTTTCTATCATGGCATCCACTCTGATTGGAAAGTTTACGGGTCCTAAACCAAATATTGATCTAGCGAGAGTCTTTACCTTCCAAAAGTGGAAACTCAAAGGACAAGTGGATGTTGCAGCTATGCCTAAAGGTTTCTTTTCCTTTATGTTCTCTAATGGAGAAGATATTTATAAAGTGTTGTGTGATGGCCCTTGGATGATGGGTAAATCCTCTTTATCACTACAGAAATGGTCAACGAATTTGGATTATAATGAAAGTTTCTTTATCTTAGCCCTTGTCTAGGTAAGATTGCCTGGATTACCCATGGAATATTGGCATGAGGACATTCTAGTGGCCATAGCTGGTTCCTTTGGTGAACTGCTTATGATAGATTCGATGATAGTGGCCAAATCTAGACAAGTGTTTGCTAGGATATGTGTTAATATCCAGCAAGATACTGAACTACCCAAGTAATCACCCTTAACTCAAAAGTTAGCAAGTGGAAATAAGAAATAGAATATGAGTCAACACCTTTTGTGTGCTTTACTTGTAAAAAGGATGGACACTGGGCTAAGCACTATCCAATGAAGATCTCAGTAGATAAGAAAGATCAGGAGTCAAAGATCTCAAAGAAATGGGAGTGGAGGAAAAAAAGGGAAACTCAAAAACCCCTTGCTAACCAGATCCCTTGTTCTAACTCAGAGGAGAAGGTGGAGATGGTAGAAACAAAAGAACAAAAGGAATCAGCACCTCTTAATGAGAATAACAAATAACAGGAACAAACATGCTTGATCAATTCTTCTGAGGAGACCATTGATCTCTCAAATGATTCAGATCCTCAGCTAATCTCCAGGGTGGAAGATAGTTTGGATTCAACAAAAGGAAGGGACTCCTGGCTTGGACTTTAGGGGACAGGTGAAGACATGAAAGATTTAGATCAAAATAGTAGTGAAGCCTCAAATGCTATTATTTTTGAGCCTGAATTAAGGCAGGATCGGCTCAAAGGATAGAATGATGACTCTAAAACAATGGGAGTAGAGAAAAATAAGAACCCTTGGATACAAGTTACGAAAAAATCTCCAGTAGGAAAAGGATCTGGTCCCCAGCTTAGAATGGATAACATTAAAGACCAGATTCCCTTATCAGGAAAAAATAATTTAAGGGTTTCAATAGGATGCTTGACATCTAAATCAAACAAGAAGGGGGAACAAATCAAACATGGTGGAGTCCAGACAAGAGGACAACAACAAAAGGCATATACAAGAACTCCCAAAAGAGATAAAGGAATAGTTTATGAAAAGGATCAAAGAGAGATGGAAGCTAAACAAAACATAGCTAATGGAAGATAGCTCACCATCGATCAGGTCTACTCCCCAAACCTTAAATGAAGATCTTATGTTGGAACATTAGAGGTCTAAATAGTCCTCATAAACAAGATATTGTTAGGAATTTAGTTAGAGATTCTAATCCTAACATTTTTCTTATTTAAGAAACTAAAATGGTTAAAGACAAGATAGCTAAAATCAACCTACTTAAGAATGGTGAGAATTTTGGTAGTGACTCAGAAGGGGCCTCTAGAGGATTGGCTATTTACTGGAACTTTAAGTGTTTTCACTGCATCTTGCTAAGAGAGGATAAGAAATTTTTGGAAGTCAAAGTAAGCAGCCTTAAGGATAACTTCTCTTGGACTCTGATTAATGTGTATGCTCCTAATACTAAATTAGGTAGACTCAAACTTTGGAAAAAGATTCATGAGCTTAGGAATGATTATCCAGATGAGAACTGGATGTTGATGGGAGACTTTAATACTCCTCTGAAAGAAGTTGAAAAAAGAGGTGGAAACAACACTCAAGTGGAAAGCAAGGTGGACGTTATGGAATTTATTAGCAACGAAGGCCTGTTGGATGTTGATCTTGAAGGTATTGATTATACTTGGTCTAACAAGAGAGTGGGTGCTAACCTTATCCAAGTTAAGCTTGACATGGTTCTCCTTTCTCATGACTAGTTTGCTAAGTTCTCTTGTACCCTCTTCTCTCTCAACTGTATTGGCTTGGATCACTACCCCATTTCCTTTCTTGCTAATCCCCTCAGTGGGAAAGGAAATTGCCCTTTTAGAATTGAAAAAATGTGGCTAGCCCACCCAAATTTTGAAAATAGAATTAGGGAATGGTGGAATATTAAAGTGGAAGGAAAAGATATGTACCAAGTGGCAAAAAAAATGGCAAATGTCAAAGAAAAAGTAAGACAATGGAATAAGGATGTCTTTGGCAATATATTCCAAACCAAGAATAAGATTCAATTTGAATTAAAAGAAGTTCAAGATAAGATACAATGTTCTGGATTGACTGAAGAAAGTAGAAAAGAGGAAAATCAAGTTCTTATTGACTATCACAATATCATATCGAAAGAGGAGACCTACTAGAGATAGAGATCTAGATCCCTTTGGCTGAAAGCGAGAGACAAGAATGCTATATTTTTTCACCTTACACCAATGAAGCATAAAGCAATGAACAAAATTAATTCTCTTGTTACTACCATATGTACTTTAACTAAAGAGGAGGATATAAGGATAGAAATGATGGGCTATTTTGCTTCTCTTCTTTCCAAAGAGCAAGACCTGAATCAAGAGAACCAACTCTCCTTATTGAGTTCCATTCCTTCACTATTGGACTCTAAGGATAATGAATTTCTTAAGTCTATCCCCAAGGATGAAGAAATGAAAAGGGCTATTCATTCTTTTGAGGGAGAAAAATCTCCTGGTCCAGACGGGTTCCAAATGTTCTTCTTTCAATCTTTCTGGAGGATCATAGGGAAAGATGTATGTGGAGTAGTGAAAGAGTTCTTTGGCTCAAAATAAATTCTAAAAGAACTTAACTCTACCTTTTTAGCTCTTATTTTGAAAATACCAGGAGCTAATGCAGCTGACTACTTTAGGCCTATCAGTCTTTGTAACTCATTGTATAAGATTATGTCAAAGGTTCTCACTACTAGGATTTTAAAATTTCTCCCTCATCTCATCTCTCCTCAAAAGAATGGCTTTTTCCCAGGGAGAAAAATTCTAGATTCCATAATGGTGGTTCATGAGAATATCCATTCTTTGAAGAAATCAAGGAAACAGGGCTTCCTGATGAAGCTTGACTTATCCAAAGCCTATGATAGAGTGGACTGGGAGCTGCTTTCCAAAATTTTTTAGGTTTTTGGTTTTGATAATGGAGTGGTCAAGCTTATTATGCAATTGGTTTCAACTATATCCTCTTCTGTGATTGTGAATGGTGGTTCCTCTCCCTTCTTTAGAACTTCTAGGGGGTTGAGGCAAGGAGACCCTATCTCCCCTATCCTCTTTGCCATCATGGCTAAAAGTATTGGTAGATTCATTAAGAACCAAGTTACTCAAGGGTAGATCAATGGACTAAAACCCTCTTCAGTGGAGATTAAATGTTCTCATGAAAAATTTGTTGATGACATGATTCTTATGGGGGAATCTACAGTCAAAGAGGTGAGGAACATTAAAAAATATCTCAATGTTTACTCTAATGCCACAGGTCAACTTATTAACTGGGAGAAAAGATTTTTGTATTTCTTTAACACACCTGAAGCTAGAATGAACAAAATTTCTTCCATTCTTGGGTGTAAGATAGGGAGGCTTCCTACCCCTTACTTAGGCTTTCCGCTGTGTTTGAACTGGAGGCCAATTTTTGGAATGAAATTCTTGATAGATTCCACAATAAGTTGGTGGGTTGGAAAGGGATGATTCTTAGCCAAGCTAGAAAACTTCAACTGCTAAAGGATACTCTTCAAAACCTCCCTGTTTATGCTCTAATTTTGTTCAAAATTCCTTTGAAGTATATTGACCTTATTGAAAAAATTCAAAAAAAGTTCCTATGGACTAGTGTGGAAGAGAAAAAGAGACTTAGTTTGGTGGCTCAGGAGAAGGTTTGTAAACCAAAGAAGCTGGGGGGGCTAGGTATCAGAAACATTACTAATGCAAATAAGGCCCTTTTAGCTAAACAATGTTGGAGGATATTTGAAGAGGAAAAAGAATGGATTGCTATAATCAAAAGAAAATGCCATCTCACTTCTCTAGAAGGAATTCTTCATTCTCAAAATGATATCCAGGGGTCATTTGTTTGGAACAACATAAGCAAGGGTAAGAACCTAATCAGTAAAGGGGCTAGATGGAAGCTGGGAAATGATAGGAAGATTCAATTCTGGGATGACAAATGGCTCTCGGATAAACCTCTTATAGAGAATGATGAGTGGAATTCTGTAATTCAGGAATGTAAAGAGACCATTAGGGAAAAAGTGAGTGACTATTGATTAATGAAGAATGGATTGACTTGGGATTGAGGGACATCAGATTAAAAGAGGTGAATAAACAACTAAACTAGTTTATTAGAGAAAATGAGCCTGATGATCTGATTTGGGGTCCTGCTATCTCTAGCAATTTCTCAGTTGCCTCTGCCTCAGCTCTTCTCATCCCTTTTGATCCCTAAAATTGACATGTTTTTTTGGTTTCTTGTCCATAACAAAATCCTTACTATGGATAACCTCATGAGAAGAGGGTTCCAAATGCCTAATAGATGCATCATGTGCTATGAAGAAGTTGAGTCTTGTAACCACTTAATGATCCATTTCTCCTTTGCTAGAGAGGTCTGGGACTCTATCATTTTGTCTCTGAATCTGAAGTGGGTTAAACCTCATAATATCCAAGACTTTATCCAGCAATGGTAGAGCCCCTTTCATGACAAAAATACTAAGGATCTCTAGAAACTTGTTTTACCTCATTTTACTTGGCAGAAATGGAAGGAGAGGAACAACATAATTTTTAGAGATAAAAAAGCTCCCCCCCTTTTGGTTGCTAACTCTATTTCCAGAAGTATTATGGAGAGCTACAAAATTATTGGTAAGAAGGAAACCAACTCATGGAACCCTAATCTTAAAAAGGACAATACCATTTCTTGGGAGATCTTGAAGAGCATAAATGATCTGAATCCTAGAGAGAATGTTATGTGGTCCGCTCCTCCCTTGGGATGGTTAAAAGGGAACTTTGATGGTTTTGCTAGAGGAAACCCTGGAAGGGCTGGAGGAGGAGGCCTCATAAGAGACTGGGCATGAAATTGCCTTGGTGCTATTGTTGTTCCATTGCTGATTCAAACCAACCACGTGGCGGAAGCTGAGGCAACTCTCTATGTGGTTAAGTTGGCCAAAGATATGGGTTTCTCAAAACTTTGGCTCGAGGGTGACTCCCTCAACATTGTTAATTGTATTAAAGGGAATTCAGTCAGCTCCTAGACTATAGCACATACAATAAACAAAATCAAAATGATCATCAACTCTTTTGAGGAATGCCATGTCACTCATATTTACCGTGAAGTAAATAAGCCAATAGACAGGTTGGCAAATGAAGGTACCCAAAGTGACATCATCAAAACTCAGAGAGGGGAAGGAAATCTTAATGCAGAGATAATAAGTCTAATCACTTATGACAAAATTAATCAAAATGAAGGGAAAATCACTTAAAATCATGATGACAAGGATGAAACATTTTTTGAGGAAGGTTGCATGCAATGAAAAGTGTGGAATAATTATTTCGGTGTTAATGATATATGGATCCTAGGTTATCTTAAGTAATCAAGAAAACAAAAGAAAGCATTGCAGAGAGAAGTTTATTGGTAAGGAGCCGAACCAAAAAAGTAGCAAAAAGCAAAAAATGGGAGGAGGTCTGAGGAGAGAGGAGCCTGCTAACTATGAGAAATTGAGACAAGAGAGGAAGGTTTGGAAGAAGCTGAGAAAAGGTGGGGTCTCTCAATACATGGAAAACATCCACGGCTATGACAAATAGGTAACTTCCTTGTTCGCTGATGGATGGGTTAGAGGTAAAGTCAATTTTGTGGCAAATCTATCCCCCTTACT
The DNA here is from genome assembly GCA_027943335.1 of Chamaecyparis obtusa. Lineage (NCBI taxonomy): Eukaryota > Viridiplantae > Streptophyta > Pinopsida > Cupressales > Cupressaceae > Chamaecyparis > Chamaecyparis obtusa. The sequence continues at coordinate 405,864 of BSBK01010417.1, forward strand.
CTTTCCCTTATGGATGAGATTAATGGCTTACCCCTAGAGGGAAATCATTTCCATAGAGGCAACCATAGGCTTGGTACTGAAGCTTTTAATCTCTTCCCAAAAACTGTCGATGAAAAAGCTCTCATGACAAAAGGAAAAGGGGATTATGTAGATATTACTAAAATTAAGGATTTCTAGGCTAAAATGTTGAAGGTTATGATTGAGTACTTCATGCTTGATGGGCGCTATTCCAAAATCTACAACCTGCATTTTGTCCTGGCTAATCATTTTAGGCATAATAAGTGGATTTATTTCCCGTACTTTCTTTTGAGCTCTCTGAACAACATCATAACTGAGCATAGGAAGAAATCAAGTAACCGTATGTTGCATGAGGGTTTGATCCTCCTCATTTCTGACTACACCAGAGATATTATCCCAGACCCAATTCCTAAAAGGGTCATAGGAAAAAGGAAAGAGACCAAAGAGGTTGATAGACAGGCTAAACCTAGCAAAAAGAGGAAGAAAAACAAGGAAAAAACCTTCGACAATAGGGAGGAAGAAGGCAAAAAGAGGAAGAAAAATAAAGAAAAAATCTCCAACAGTAGTGAGGAAGATGGTAAAAAAGATGAGGAAAAAGAAAGGGTCAGCGGAGATGACACTAATGAAAATAACCCTCTTTCTCAAGGAAAGGGAAATGCAAAGGAAGACAATGTGGAGGTGGATTCTGGTAATGAGGAGAGAGCCCAGGAAAAAGAGGACAGGGATATTGATGGTACTGAGTAGGAAGAGGACATGTATGACATCATGGAAGATGATAAGGAGGAAGAAGAAGGTAAAGATGAGGATAATCAAGAGGAAGAAAAAGATGAGGAAGGAGCTAAAGAGGAGGAAGAAGATGCCCAAAAATCCCTTACTAAGGATGTCAAGGATGACACTTCGGAGTTCCCTGCTAAAGAAGAAAAAATTGATTTTCATTCTTAAACTGAGGATGGCATAGACTTGGCTAGCAAAGAGGATGGTAAAAACCAAAAGGAGGAAACCTTGGGCCTCCTGGAGGACCAGGCTGAAGAGGAAATGGAGGCTGGTCAGAACCCCCCTGTTGTTGATGAAAAAGAAGAGGATCACAATGAAATTGATGCGGGCTTGCACCAGGTTATCATTAAGGAAGGCAATAGCTACAAGGAGGACACCTTAGACCCCTTGTTGGGTGCTACTAATCGGGATAAGGTTAACAAAGTTGATGGTCTGAGTACTTCTCTGGATTGGATCAAGTGGGAGATGTAGGAGATGAAGCTCCACCTTCAGGCCATGGAAAAAACTATGCTTACCCTGACCAATAAGCTGGAGAAGCTGGAAAACAAGGTGTTGGATAAGGTAAATAATAAAAACTGGAATGAGGATATAGCTGCTAAAGTTAATAAGATGGTCGATAACAAGGTCAAAGACATAAAGGCTAAAGTCAGTAACAATGGGAACATGATTAATGAGATCTTGAGTCACAGCAATGAGGGACTTAGTGCGGCTGTCATCAACCTCAATATGCTACACAAATATCTAGAAAAAAGCCAGCTGGAAAATATGACTATAAATATTGAGGAGGATGCTGGGAATGCTAGTCCTAGAATGAGAACTAGAGGACGCACTCAGAGGAAGATCCCTGAAAAGCCAAAGGAACTAAAGGACCTGAAGGATGCTATCCAGAAGATGGAGGACCTGAAGATGAAGGCAGAGAAAATGATAAAAAACAAATAGTAGGGTCTGGTTGGTAGTTGGGTGTTGCTGGTAGTAGTGCTAGTAACTATTTTTCTTTGCTTTTGTTGTCATATCTAGGGGTGTTTTGGGTCCTGCTTTTGTTTTTCCAGCAGGTGTTTCTTTTTAGAAAACTTTCATGCTATATCTTTATGCTTTAATGTAAATGGTTTCCGGTTCCATTCAAAACCTATTTTTACCTTAATCAAAAACATTGGAATTTAATTAAACTCTATTTAAATTAAACAAACATATTTAATTAATTCTCATTAATTAAATACCCTCATATTAATATTTCTATATTTAATAGGATTTAATTATTAAACCACTTAATTAACTTTAATTAAATCATTTATCTATTTCAACACAAAATCACATCAAACCACATACATGCAAACCTGAAGAACTGACTACAAAAATAATATAATCAAACATAAAGGAGGGTTCATGAATTCATGTCACCTTGAAGAATTTAAAGGGTAGTAAAACAAATACTTGTCCATTACTTTAGGACAATTATTGGCTTAGGATTGGGATTTGAACATGTTTTTTATCTCCCCTCTTACCATTGAGATATTGTGATATGGAACGCTCATCCTGACAATTTAGGAAAGTCGATGTCTGGGACCTAAAAGACTACATAAAAGACAAGCATGTACACACATGTATAAATATATAATAGAGAATGGTGGGGATCAGCCAATTGTGTGGATCTCACAAGAAACTATGACTCCATCCCTCAACCACAGTAGACACATCAAATAGAAATATAAAGCATACATGCTAACCATACACATGTAAGTATGAGGTTAGTAAAACTAGAAATATAAATAACATCGTAACATGTAGAAAACCATTATAAAAATAACCATACATGTAACTATAAACACAAGATATCACACATCATCTAATGCCTCATATATCAAATCAAATATAAAGTAATACATCGATAAACTAAAGTTACTAAAATAACCAACACACACATATAAGTGGCTTAAAAGAGTTTGACAATAAGAACATGAAAAAAATCTATAAGAGAAGTATTACATTTCTACAATACTCTAATTTCAAATCATCTTTAACGATGGCATGCTTTCCATTGATCAAATTCCTACTCCTTAATCTACACATAAAATATTAAACCCAAACAAGAAACTCACTCTTGCAATAAGTACCAAGCACTTGCCAAAGGAAGTTGCAATTGTAAATGAAACAATCAAATGTAGTTGTTTAATAATTCTTTTGAAAATAGCTATTAAGAGTGCTCTTGACCATCTTCATGGGCTCTAGAAAAAATCATGTCTATTTATGGAGTGTGCTGCCAAGGCCTCATCATTGTTGACCTAAAAATGATGAAAGTATTAAACATATGGTAATTATAGAACCACAAAGCAGCAATATATGTATATATATCACTATTTAAATTTTAGTTGAATTATCTGTGCCTCTGTGTGTATATGTGAAATAGAGCAATTGGTGTGCATAGAACTATAAAACTAAGTAATTTCATTGTAGGGGATTCACCTGGAAAGAATTTGTTCTCAGAATGTTTAGCTAATAACAATTGACAAAACATGTGGTATTCCTATCTCCACATAGCTTTTTTTTAAATCATTAATTCAATAATTTAAAATTCATTAATTAGATGTTTAACAATGATCTAAGAACACATATTTCAAGTGATCTCAGTAACTAAGGAAAACACATGTTTTCAGTTTCTTCTCACTAAAGTTATGATGGCATCAAGCATAGATAGCATGCATGATTGTTTATTATTTTATGCACTTTAACTATAGCAGTAGGGGAAGGTCACATAGAATATACTAATATAGGTTACTGATATGTAGCATCTCCTCTCATGCATTAACAATGCAGAAAAATAATAAAGTAGGATGCATTAATTAGTGCATCAACCTCAATCTTCTTCGATCCATTGCATTCTTACTTGCTGTCCTTGATCCATTTTCCAAAGCCATCATATTGATCCAACTTGGAGTGTTTCTTTAAAGACATTCATTCATTTAAAATAATGCTAGAACATAGGATTAACCTAGAAATCAATGAAGAGCATTTGAAGAATATTTATCATAAAGCATTAATACACTATGACATGAGCCTACATCATCCATTACATGCTTGCTGCTTGTCATCAGTCATTTCTCTAAATCTATAGAATCAATCCAACTAGGGGGCTAGCTGAGGAGAACATGACCTTCATGATTTATTAGATGCTCCAAATGTGACTATAAACACTGCGAGTTCCCTACCAAATTCAAATTTAAAAAGATAGATGTGAGTGAATTCCAGTAGCCAATTTTTTGTCAAATCATTCTTGTGACCTAAAATTCATATCCATACATTAAATTCAGTTTCACAATTGTGAAGATCAGTTCTGCACTCATATAGGTGAACTAGAGAAAAGGTTAGTCAGTTCAAAGGATCTAAGAAAATCATCTCAACAAGCCCTATTACAGTTCAAAATTCAAATCAACAAATCAAGTTCAGTTTCACACTTGAGGAATTTGTTTTGCACTCACATAGGTAAACTTTCAGTTTGAAGGTACTAAGAAAATCAACTAGATAAGCCCTAAAAATCTAGCACTATGAACAATATACTCCATGCTCATTTATTTAGGGCATTTATTTAATAAACACTATTTATTTCAATAACATAAATATTTATGCAATTGGTTTGTTTTCCCTTGCAAACACACATTGATACACGTACACATTTTGAATAAGAAATAGATGCCTACAATTTTGTTAAACTAATATGCAATGTGTATTGCATATTATTGTGAAGGGATACATAAATTATTTACAATTTTTTGTCCACATGAGCATAGTATTATGAAGGGATACACAAATTATTATGCCCGAGTTGATATGTGAGGCTTTAACTTCTCTTTTAACCACTGAATTTTTATAATATATTTCCCTAATTGCATTCAATTATATGCTTTTGAAAGTTGGGTGGACCTCTTTGCAAATCTAGGAAGGGTGAGAGGAGATGAATGTTGTCAAAAAAATAACATACAACTGAGAGCTCAATGAAATCTATAAATAATAGCTCCACCCATATTTTTGAGAGTATGAAAACATAGCTTGAAGAATTAACAAGGAATATAATGCCAAAGGAGGAAAATGTTAACATGGCTGCTTTCAAATGTTGCATTGACTATTAAACAAAGACCATTGAGTTGATGAAGTTGAGGACCATGTTTCTTGACCTAAAAAGGAAGACATGAAGTATCTCAAGGTTCAGCCTTTGTTTAACACAAAATTTTGCAACTTCCTTGTGCCTCATGTGCAGAGAAAGGTGCTGGGAAATGATGCTAAGAGTGAAGGAAACTACAAAGAATTGTTCAAGTTCCTAACAAAGGACTAGAGTCATGTGGTCCATCAAGAAGGATGAGACATCATATTTTTTGGTCATGTGTAGATTTCTCTAGAAAAATATTATTAATGTTATTAATTGCCTGCATGGACTTTTGGTCATATCTTTAATTTTTGTTGGTAAATTGGACTATGGCTCCAAGGTGAAAATATTAGTTACTTATAGTTTATTTTTAGTTTTAGCTTCATATATGTTTTTGAAAATTAAAAATTAGCCTAACAAGGGGACTGACCCTTACATAAACAAGGCCCGAAGATAGACAATCAGACCATCAACAATGTAAAGAAAACAAAATATGTGCTGACTAGAAGGAAAAAAACACAAAGCACAAAGGCTAGGAACCCTTCAATAGAAAGGCCAAACTCACGCAACAAGAGAAGATGAGAAAGAGTTTGAAAAAAATTCTTCCTATGTTGTCAGATGACTGTCCAAGTGATGGTATCCTTAGGTACCCTAACAAAGGAATCTCCATTGGGGAATCCATCAACACAATGGCCAGAGTGTTGAAGAGCTTGAGCAATATCAACAAACTCTTGTTGTAGAATAGAAACAAAAGAAACAGTATCATAATGGATTTTAAGGGTAGAAGGCATTGCACCTATAGTAGAAAGCATGACATCCCTCTCCCTCTCCCTCCCCCTCCCCTTCCCTTTCCCCCCCCTCTCCCTCTCACTCTCACTCTCCCTTCCTCCCTCCCTCATTGGAAACACTGTTAAGACCACCACAAAAAACTATAATAGTGTTTGATGAACCATCGGGAGAAGTCCCCCAGTGATGGTGACACCTAGTGAAGAAGAAAGGCCCCCTATGATGGTGAGACCTGCAAACCGTTAGCATCATTCAAAACCAAAAATCTAATGTAGCTATAGATATGTTGTTGGACTGTATGTGTTGTCAGATTTAGCTTATAATCTACTGTTTAACTGTAGTAGTTTTAAGTGTTGATTTTTTGTTAGTGTGAAATTAATTTCTAGTTGTTAATTTGATGCCTTTGGATAAAGTTATGTAAGGGATGATACCCTCTCTCTCTCTCATTGGAAACACTCATGAAGCAACCAAGGGAAACTATAATAGTGTTTGAAGAACCATCAGGAGCAAGTCCCCTGATGATAGTGAGACTTAGAAAAGGAGAAAGGCCTCTTATGATGGTGAGACCTGCGAGCCATTAGCATCATTTCAAAAACAACAATCTATGTAGCTATGGATATGTTGTTGGACTATATGTGTTGTCAAATTTATCTTATAATCTATTGTTTAACTGTAGTAGTTTTTAATGTTAATTTGTTGTTAGTGTGTAATTAATTTCTAGTTGTTAATTTGATGCCTTTGGGATGTGGTTATGTAAGGGATGACACACACACACACACACACACTCTCTCTCTCTCTCTCCTCTCTCTCTCTCTCTCTCTCTCTCTCTCTCCCCCCTCCCCCCTCCTCCCTCCCCCTTGCATGTCTCTCCCTCCCTCTCTCCCACCTTCCCTTCCCCTCTCTCCCTCTCCCTCCCTCCTTTACCCTCTCCCTCTCCCTCTCCCTCTCCCTCCTTCCCTCTCTCTGTTAGAACATAAGATGAAGAAATACAAATCTCTTTCCCCTGTTGCAAGTCGATCCCACAAAAATGCTATAGTGGAGGGAGTTATAAGTACATGTTTTTGTGAGATGGTGGTAGCCTATAGTGGCAATCTTGAGAAAAACATGAGTAATCAAACTAAAGGGATAACTCTATTAGGGGGTCTTAAATTGACCTTTCAATTGGGATTAGGGTTCTACCTATAAAAGGTGATTCTAAACTCATTGTTGATGTAGGATCAGATCAACTAGTCTATTTAAGGGATTGTGAGAGATATCCACAAACTTATTTTTAGATTTCTTTTTAAAGTCATGTCTTTACAGAAGGTAATATGGATGTCAATGTCTATGACTTCATTGGACTATCATATTGAAGACTTGATATGTTGGAGGAAGAAAGAATTCCTTCCAAATGATGTTCAAAATATCCTAAGGGAGGAGGACTCAATTACCAACATTGATGGATGCCCTTTAGTTTTGGTTGTTGCGAGTTCTGTTATGCAGAACCATGTTTTGGACATTGGATTATAGAGGAATTTATTTTGAAGGCTTGAGATAGGAATTTTTTTAAAATGAATTTGAATGAGAAGTGGGTGATATGGAAACAAGGCTTAGTGACATGTACTAGCTAAAGGGATTGAGGTGGTCATGTCACAATTAGTAATATCAAGTTGAGTACATGGTTAGCGATAGATTGTGGGAGCCATGTGAACCTTAAGAAGGGTCCCATAATGATGTGATTACATCATTTCACAATGACCATAGTAGATGCTTAATTAATGAATACCTTTTATTTATTAAAAATATGTGGATATCTTATTTTGTGGAAATCCATCCTAAAAGGCCTTTGTGTATTGTAATGTTTTGTCCACATGAGATAGTATTGTGAAGGGATACATAAATGATTATGCCAAAGCTGATATGCGAGGCTTAAAATTCTCTTTAAACAACTACTTTTTTATAACATA